>CM054181.1:81502258-81727258 GCA_028829895.1 Sinotaia quadrata
TTTTCAGTAATGCATAGTTATGCATAGTTAAACTGTTTTACCTAAGTATGTTATCATTAATGCATGTAAACTGCATAGCCAGTTTACTTGCTACACCAAGCCAAGAATATATTCATTCATGCATGTAATGCATTGTTTTTACTGTACTTTAGCTGCTACATTTAGCAAGGTATGTATTCATTAAAGCGTGTAGTATGTAATAGTTTAATTGCTGCATTTAGCCAAAGTCTGTAGTATTAATGCACAATTAGTTTAATTACTGAATACAGCAATGTATTCATTAATCAGGAATAATCAATATTCAAAATGGTTATATTGCATCCATTTATAATCTATATTTAAATGACATTTAATATACGTGGTGTGATGCTCAAGAGTCACTCTTTCATAATGTAAATGCTGATCACTATGCTCTATATATATATGGAGAGGACTCTTGAGCAAAAACATGTACCCTATTGCCAAAAAGTCACCATACTGTAAATGCCAACCAATGAAATATAAACATAAAGTGGTAGTTTTACTTGTTGAAGAGAGAGAACAAAACTTGTGATTTATTATTGCCATTATCATTTTGATTGCATCACATTATTATAATAATTTGAGGCACTCTGGACTGCCTAGGAATCATATAGAGCTGTATATATATATATTTTCAGTTATGTTAAAGGTGATTTCACTTTTCAATTTGTTTTCGAAGTGGTTTTAAGCAGTTTACTGCAAGATATATTTTTTAATAATGAATCATTTCCAACAGGTCTTTAGCACTTTTGTGTTTGTTTGGTACATGTATTTCCAATATGGACTGGTTAGATTGAAGCTTCAATTGGCGACATATCGGATGTGCTTGCTACCAATGGATGTCCTCTCCATTTATACATAGCTTCGTAGAATTGTGCAGTACAATTAGTATAAAAAGGGAGGCTACTGCAAAAAATCATAAGAAAGAATAAAATAATCGCTATGCAACAGTTGATGATAACTTAATGTGACGATTTTGTCAGTTGAAATCGGCGGGAAGTATATACGAGGAAGGCCAAAGTCACGGGGAATTATTACTCTACCTTTGCAAATACGGCTAATTAAAGAAAATAAATAAAATGCTTTTCATTCACCGAGCAATTCTATTAAACAAACGCGCTCATTCCACCAAAGAATATCAAACAGGGGTTGATTTTGAATTTGTCTGCTTGTCGTAAGGCGGGGTTTCTGCTGAACAGACGGTGTGATTTCTATATTTATTTATCAATTCACTGCCTTGTCAATCATTTAAATATACGTTCAGTCATTTATATTAAATCAACATTTTTATTTTTCAAAAACAAACAAGGATTTATTTATTTTTTATTAGTATAATTAGAGACGTCTGCAAACGGTTAGTTCTAACTGGCGCGTAATTTCGTGACGTAAACTAACGCATAGGTTTTATTGTCCGATCTTCGCATTGTCACAACAAAAAAGTTATTATATTTTAAAAATATTTAATGTACACTGTTTTCGTTCGTTTATTTTATTTTTTTAAATGCCTGCCTACTTTTATCTTCAATGATTTTGTTCCAGCCATTGCTGTCTGTACTCGCACGGGCGTGTTGCGCGCTGCGTCGTTTTCTTCAGTTCATTCGATGTAGTTTTCAATATCTACATCACATGGTCAGCTATTTAATAGGTCTACATTAAGTCAAATATTAAATCAATGTGCTCATTTTAAAATGAGGGTAGGGGTGGAAGGGAAAGACAATAACAAATGTATAATTCACTTTAAGTTTAATTATTAATGCTAATACTAGTAGTTTATCAGCTAACCTGCTACTGACATAACATTTTCAACAGTGATGTTATATACTAAAACATAAACATTTTTTTTCATGTTTAATTTCACAAAATAATAAATGTGCAATTAAAATATATAAATAATTTTTTTTTGTAACTGCAAATGTAAATGCCTAATAATAGTAATAATAATGAATACACTTATCCTTTCACTGTGGAGCATTAAATCTGACACTTCAGTCATTACCCAGCAATGAGAACATGTGATCAATCTAAGAAACAATTAACACTGTACAAAAAAAATGATTATCAATAAAGGAATATGAAGTGCAAGAAAGAGGATGATTGCTGAAGGAGCAGAAATTATTGGAAAAATGTGCTTTTATTACTATTACTATACTATAAAGAATTTTTCAACACTTCACTAGTTCACATTGAAATTTTATAGAAAACAATATTTTTTGATTGCTAAATTACAACTCAGATAGCCCCTATTAAAGGGAAACTGATCACCCTCTCAAATGATGAATATAAATACTTTAATATTTTATTAAGAGAACTACAGTAATGGAACACTGGAGTAAATGGCATGTTTTGGTCTGATGGACTTCTTTTATGATAAAAAAAGTGTGAACAGTATTTTTTTCTTAGTTAAGGTTTCTGGACTGCTTATTAATATTGCACGTAAAAAGTAAAATGCTATATTTAATATCTCATAACATTTACACACACACACACACATTCATATTTTTATCTTCATAATTTAAATAATGATGCCTGTATTAGATCTTTAATTTGGAAAGGTAGGCCGGGACTTTATAACCTTTATAAAAGTACTTTTTAATAAATAAATTTAGAAAAATTATTTTATGAATCATACAATTAATTTTTTGGTAAAAGTTATAGCTAATGAACTAGAAGTAGAACTCTTGGTCAGGTTTGCCTACACCAAGTTATATAGGCCCCCCTACTTCAGTACTTGTCAACTTCAGTTAACAATATTGTTATTTATATAATAGGAATAGACATAGTCGATCAAGCAAATAAATTTAGGAATAAAATAACCATCAACACTTCAAACAGTCTTCATAACGCTTTCACAACTTTTTCTATTTTAATTCAGCGAATGTAAGTACTTTTGAATTTGTGGTTGGTTTCATTCTACACTTGTCTACAGCTCTAGTTTCAGTATAGCGCCAGATACGGATCTTATGGTACATGGCATGTAAATGCTGCACTTCTTCTTGTATCAATTTACATTGCCTTTATTAATTTTAAAACCGAAATCAATTTACTTACCCCCATCCCCACGATTTGTGTTGTAATAACTTGCTTCCGTTTATACGACGATTTTTTTTTTCCATACAGTTCCTTGCACATGGAAGTTGTAAACAAAAACGCGTGAAGAGCCCATCCGGGATTCTCATGTCATGCTTTTGTATTGGAAAATATTTTTTTTTATTTTATAAACATCAGAACACTTTTATATTTAGGAGAAAGAACAATGTATGTCTTATTTAAAATATTATTACAGTTTTGATTTCGAAACCGGTCAGCATACAAATTAAAATATAGATTCATTTACTGGATTGGACTCATTATCTTCTTAGATATTTGATAGATTCCTATACCGTCATAAATTATATTATTACAGATATAATTTAAAAAATATTTACTTTATTCCTTTAATGTTTGAACAGGATGCTTTAAAAAAGAATTTATCAATTTATATATAAATCTACACCCTCTTCCAGCTTACGCATGTTTACGCAGCCGTAGTACGCATATACAACAATGGCCGTTTCCGCTCTGGTTGACAGGCTATTTAGAACATTAGTAATTTTCTTTCATACAGAATATTAGATTTAGATCGAACTTATATTATTTGTTATATATGGCTGCTTTGTTTGCTTGTACAAAGTGTCACGGACGCTTTCCATTTGAACAACTCTCCCATGGTGATCAGCTATGTAAAGTGAGTGTCCATTAGTGAATTTTGTTAACTGGAGATAACAGTAGGCCTATATGGTATCACAAAGGAAAAAGAAAAGAGCGGACTTCCCAGATTTAAATAAGAATTCTCACTGCTTTTTAAAGTTATTCTTTCATCAATTTTGTGATTTTTATCATTTCAAAAATATTGTTGACATACTTATACATAGTTAACTACTTCTTTTTTTATATAATTTTAACCCTCACATAAGAACTATTATTGTAATCATTATTTTTATGACAGAATTGCCGAAGTAACTACCCCATCGTGAAATGTACATACTGTCGTGCAGAATTTCAGCTAAACAGGTACTGTTTCCATAATTCACTAACACATTACAGAATAAATTTATTATAATTTATAATGAAAGTACTAAATATGAGGGGGGGGGGGGGATATCCTGATTTTAAACATAACTTTAACTTTTAGAAGATTATCAACTTTTTATTATTTTATGTAATTAAAAAAATATCGGGGGTCACAGTATTCATTTATAAGTTATATTTATTATAACTGCCCTAGAGAATTGAAATTGTCAGTTTCAACATGTATTTGCAGAACAACAGGGCAGAAACCAACATACATTTTGAAATATTGTGATCAGATACCTAAATATTTCTTTTCAGCAAAGGCAGCACAAGTACTGTATGCTCAAAATGTGCACAGAATGTCAAGCATTATGGAAAGGTAATTTGTCATCATTTTCAGCTATTCTGTATTTGTGTCCTCAGAATGGGATCAATATGACTGTGATAGTGTCTACTCTGCATAGCAGAATACTTTTCATTAGCAAATGAACACATCTAAATTTTGATTGGGGTTAGAAAGTTTTGTTCTTTATTTAGTTTTTAAAGTTTCAGATAAGTTCTTTTAAAAAAGAAATTCATTTACTTACCTTTTTCAAGTGATCAGGCTTGCTACTATTGCTTCACCAGAAAGAAGACTAGCCTTACTAAAAATTAAGTATCCATATAGCAAAATGCTGCAATTGAATGCTTAGAAAAAATGAATAGTGGGTGAAGTTTAATTATTTCTACAAATTAATATATGGCTCTAGTCTAAGTGTACCATTTGGTGACGTGAAGTTCAAACAAATATGTGGTTTAAATCTAATTATTTTACATGTTAAAGTCTATGGCTCACATAAGAACATAAGGAAAGATAAAAATTATTAAAATGTCGATGTTATAGGAGTTTGAAAGCATTTGTTTCTGTTGAAAATTTAAAAGTTATGTTGAGATATATTTTACCACAAAAATATTTTAAAATACGCAATATAAATATCTCATTACAACAGATATATTGTCTTTATTAAAACAATCTATGTTAAACTTTAAATGCAAATGAAACCACATACATAAATATGTAAGCCATTTACAGTATTAATCAATTTAATCAAAATATATCAAGATTATCAGAAATATTTCCTGTTTTGAAACATCATCCACATGATCTTAATGGAAACAAAAGTTATTTTTCTTATTTGGTATTTAATTAAACTCATCACACCAAGATAAAACGATATAAGAGTTATCTTTCTGGAATGTGGCACCTTTGAAGAAGTAGTTTGCAATATTATTGTCATTATTTTTTTATTTACAAATTTATGAAGTTCATTGTCACATGTTAAAAAAGAAACAAAGTCAAATTAGTTTTCCTAAAGCTGAATATAATGAATAAATTTGAAAAACATTAATGTATGAATATTCCAAGTACATGAATAGTTTACAAAGCACATACTATATTTTATTTTCTTATATTGGAATTCTTGCATTTTGTTCTCCTCCATTAGCCAAGTGCTTGTGAATACTGCAGCATACTAGCAGCATTTATTGGTAAAAGATGCCAGCGATGTGTCAACTCTGAGAAAAAGTGGGGCCCACCTCAAACCTGTGAACAGTGCAAGCTGAAATGCGCTTTTGATCGTAGTGATGAAAGCAGGCAAAAGGTAAGAATTTTTTTTCAAGTTGTCACTGTGTACTGTTTAATTAACAATTATTTTTACTAGTTTTATTCTTTTATAATATCTGTTTTATTAGTTTAAAATTATTTTACATATCGTTAAGTATTGCAAAGAAGGGAGAAAACTAAATTTTAATTATTTAAAGCAAACCGGTTAAAACTATTTTCATCCAACATTGTTTTAGCATTTTGATCAGATTTTGAGCACCAAGGAAAAATAAAGTATTTTGGGGTGAAAAGAATATAATCAAGTATCTGCAAATGAGAATGCTGAACTTGTCTCATGCTTTCAAACTCACCACTACTACTTGGCTTCCACACAAACCCGAAACAGAAATAAAAGTAGTATAACAATTTTAAAACATTTAATTACCCTTATCTATAGAGTAGTCTTCCTTTTTTCTTGCTTGGAACTGGTTAGATTCTCTGAGCTTTACCACTTTATCACATTCAGAATGTTCATTAAGGCCATTGGCTTCTCACCTATTGGCTTTTTGATTGATTGATTGATTGTTTGTTTTGTGCACTAGTAAGTCATCCTTTATCTGTCGACTTTTCTGGTAAGACATTTTTTATTATTGTTTATCATGTTTGGTGCCTTTCTCTCTTCAGTTTGACCATTTAGCTTGTATAAACAAATTTCCTCATTTGGCAAGAGAGAGTGTACTCTTAAAGCTTACAATAGTTTTGACTATGTTCATATACAAATAAATGTTAATTTTTATGATGATTAGCTTGATAGTTGTGTGAGTGTTTTCGTTTGTGTTTATTTTTTGTATACCTGATTTTGTTATTTACTCTCTTTTTAAAACTGTAGCATGCTGCCATGGGTTCATGGCCATCATTGTATTACTTCCCCTGTTGCTATAAGCAGCTTGAGCAGTTTATGTTTTAATATTTTTGCTCATAGCAGATTGCATTGTACTACAATTTGTAGTAAGTCACTTATTATAGTCCCTTTTCCTGTATTTGCTCACTTCATTTGAAAAGTAAACAATTTGAGTGTGACTATATCCTGATGTATTTTGCTTGTAAATTCAATATTTAAGTGGCATATATCACAAAGTCAAGATGGTGGACACTGATTTTATTTGTGAGTTGTTTTAAGTTTCTGACTCAAAGAGTGTATATCAACAAAGATATTTTGCCAAAAATGATACATAATGATAGATAATAGCTCTAATTTGTGTACAAGTTTGAATGAAAATGAATGAACAAACTGTGCATCTAGTGCATATGGCCATAATTTCTTTTAATGAAATTAAAAGTGTTCTGTTTTTAATAAAGAAATAAAAATGCCTTTCATTATTTCACTGTATCTCAGGTGGATGGGCGAACCTTATGCTGGTTGTGTACTCAAGCCTATAAGCGTGTGCTGGCCAAGACACGCAAAAACCAGGACTTCACTTATGGCATTGTCAAAAGTTCTTCCTCATCATCCCTCAGAGATGGTCAGGGTGACAGCCTAGAAACTCGCATCAACATGTTGACTGCCCAGTCTGAACGTGCTGATAATAAGAGTGGACTAGCAGCTGCTATCATGAGACTGGCATCCAGCAACACAACCTTCAACACAAACAGCAGTGGAAATGTGGATTTTGATGGGGTAGGAGGGAGCTCTGTTGACAGAAAGCTGTCAAATGGCCACCATCACCACAAGCACAAGTCGAAGTCTTTATCAGAGAAAACCTCCAGCCTTCTGGATCGTACCTCGGGTTTGATGGATAAAGTAGGCTCAGCAGCAGGTGGTGCTGGAACCACTGGGGAAAGCAGCGAGAGCCAGGACCACAAAGATGGCAAACACAGGCAGCCTCATCACCACAAGTCAAAGTCACATCACCACCATCATTCAAAACATCACCACCATCACCAAAACAAGTGTGTGTTGGTTTTATTCCCCATGATTTTTTTCCAAAAAAATATTATTCACATTTAACTAGTTTATACTAGTGAATTTAAATAGTATTGTTTACCTCAGAGGCATAATGTCTTAAAATTTTGAGGAAATAATTTTGCATTGCTATTTACAAATATTGTGTTGGGTTTTTCTTTTTAGAGAAGATGTAGATGAGCCTAGTGGAGTAAAGAAACCAAAACTTGAAAAGACCTCAGTGTCTAATGGTGTCACTGTGTCAACTCCAAAAAGGTAATGTGTTTTGTGAAAATAAAATTTATATGATTTTCTTTTTACTGTTTAAATGGGCCTGTTAATTTGAGGTTTTCATTTTTCAGCACATTGCATATGCATTTTAACTTCAAATGGCTGAGAGATGTTGGTATTCTTTAATAAAATGATAATTAAAATATTATAATCTGCTTTATTTAAATACACATTGAGCATTTATTCTGGGTAATTCACGGCTTCTCCCTTATATGACCATTTTTTCTTCAAATGCACTTCTTTCTGAAAGTTTGACTTCTAGATAATGTCATTGTTTAGGTGATCATTAATGCTGGATATGATTTTTTTTCTTGAAGTATCTAACTCAAAATAATTTGATATCTGCAAAAGGTTTAGTAAATCTGACACATTCATGGGCAATTTTAACAATTTTCTGTAATAATGTCTTCGTTTTTTTTTAAATCTCAGCAGGAATTTTAAAATGTATTTTTAGGGTATTCTCGTTTAAAGTGCATTTTTTTCTGTTTTAGTTGTATATTAATGAAAGATATCTTATGGATGCATTAAAACTAGAAGCAATATATATGGAAATTAAAATTTTCTTAATCAAAAACACATATATATCAAATAAGTCAAATTATATTAATTGGCAAGAATTAACAAGTTGCTTATAATTCTCCACAATTTTTTATATTTCATGCAAGAGATTTTTGTATTTAATATTTTTATAATAAGTTGCAAAATGTCAAGGACTGCGATCCAGTGCAATTAATATTTTTTAAATGGTTAACACTTAGTATATTTAATACTTTTATAATAAGTAGTGAAATGTCAAGGACAATAATCCAATGCATATAATATTTTAAAAGGATTGACACTTTTAGTATATTTAATACCTTTATAATAGTTGAGTAGTAAAATATAATAATATATAATAATTGAGTAGTAAAATGTCAAGGACATTAATCCAATGCATGTAATATTTTGAAAGGTTTGACACCTTTAGTATATTTAATAACTTATAATAAGTAGTAAAATGTCAAGGACAGTAAGCATTGCACATAATACTTTTAAAGGGTTGACATCTTTAGTATATTTAATACTTTTATAATAAGTAGTAAAATGTTGATGACAATAGTCCAATGTACATAATATTTATAAAGGGTTGACACCTTTAATATATTTAATAATTTTATAATAATTGCAAAATGTCAAAGATATTAATCCTATGCACATAATATTTCTAAAGACTTTAGAAAACATATTTGTAAAAAAATAAAATTTATGTTTTTGTTAAGAAATGAAATACAGTTATATTTCCAGAGTGTTTCTTCTATAAACCTATAACTAAAAGCTGTTCCAAACTAAAATTGCACATAAACTGTAACATTGTAAATATTTATTTTACAAGGTGTCATGATACTTAATAAAACAATTTCTACTCCTTTCTTCAAAGCATAAATGCATTTCACATTTTGTGTTGTTTTTCAGTTTTATGTTTTTGCAGCAAAGTTTACAGTTCCTTTTTATTGCTGTTATAAAATCATTGTATAAATTTCAGTTTTATGTTAATTATTTTAGTGTGTATCTGCAGCTTCTTTTTAATTTGAAATATCAGTCTTTCAAATTCTTGAAAAAGATTTTAACACGACAAAACAAAGTCAATAAAATGAAAGAATTAAGTTTTTTACTACTTAATGTTTTTCCAAAGCATATTATATTGATTAGCTGGTCTAGCTTATCTACTCTTGCCATGGATGTATTATACTTTTTATAGTAGGTATTCCAAACATATTTTTCTAAATCATTACTAATACTTTAAATGTATATAGACAGATAGAACTTTTTCCTGCTGATTTCAACTACTAAAATCAAGTTTGTACCTCAATTACAATCAAAGTTACGAATTTTTCAATATTTAATTTTTCGCAAACTTTTACGCTCAAAAATGAAATTGTACAAATAGCTCACTTTGAAGGTCCACAACTGTGTTTGAAGCTTACTTTTTAGTTTAATTCTTCTTTGAGCTTTAAGTGCATTATATATAGTTGATATTACCTGAACAGTTTTGTCTCACCACTGAACAGTAAGAACTTCTTCCTCTAAACCATCTCTCATATTACCTCACTGTGATTTTTTTTCCAACTGTTAAATTTTTAGGAACCATGGAGAATTTTTTCTTGTTTGGCCTGACTATTCCTACTGGTGTAAATATTATCAAACCCATACTAAACTGTATTTTGCGAATTTCATTGCTACGTTGTAAGCTTGATGAAACTAAGATCGTAGGTAAATCAGTCATTGGATTAGGATTCCATTCGATTCTGATGAAAAGACATATGTTTTTATTTCTTACCATCATATCATCTATAGACACATTCTGAACAGGTTGAAAATATCTTGACGTGATCTCATTACAATTTCTAACAAGATTAGAGTTAGGGGCTGAGCTGGGTTAGTATGTTTTTAAAAAAAATGTTTATTTGAACCTGGGTTTTTTTTTTGATCATGAAATGCTTTGACTATTAATCATGAATTAGTATACCAATATCTGCCAAATTTTTGGAGTCGTAATAATCTCATATTTAAACCAACCAATAAATCGGTTCATCCCAAAGCAGTATTATTCCAGCCTTCATACCATGATGGCTTAGTATGTCCCACTAATCTTGCATTTTTGCATTTTCATGTGTGAAATTGCATGGCCTAAAAAATAGTGAAAAAAATAAGCCAAAGTGCCTAAGAATTTTTTTAAATGTTCTATCTTGTCTTCTGGTTGTTTGGCAGGGAGAAATTTAGTAATTTTACATACTGAAAATTACTTTTTAATTTCTAAATAATTTTATTATTGCTCTTATTTGGAATAACACAATAAAGGCTGACTTCTAAAACATGTTTTTGATTCATCCTTGAGTGAAGAAAATAAACAAAACTTGCACTAACAGTTGTTTCTAGGATCCACTTAAGACCCTATCAGTAGGTTATGGTGCTAGTTGGACATGTGACTTAAGTCAGAACTGTTGCTAGACAACATTTTTGTGATTTTACAAAACAAACTAGGGTAATAGTTTGAGACCATACAATAAAAGCAATGGTTGGAGGGTGTCGGTGAAATTTCAGTTCAGTGACATCATTTCTTTATTACTTTGTTTATTTTAGCAATTTTTTAATTTATATTCTTTAGTCCTTTTTTTTTATATATATGTAGTAGTATTAATTTGCTTGAATAAATATATATTTTCTTATTTGCTTTGCATGTATACCTGACGTGGACCATGATTTTATATATGGTAGTTTGTACTAAACAAGTATAATAATAAGCAAATTATATTGTCCCACATATTTACATTTTTATCAGTGACATTCAGTTTAAAGGGAAGTAAATAAACCAAGAATAAATATATTTAGATATCTTTGGATTTTTATGTGTTTGTAGTACGGGCAGCAATGTATCAGACACCGGTATGATGGATACTGGAACCTCTGAAAATGTCATCCTCATTACCCAGTTGCGGGAACAGATTGAAAGTTTAAAAAAGCAGATTATAGCAAAGGATGCACAGCTTTTGGAAAAAGACAAAAAGGTCAGTTGTTGAGCCTCATTATGACTATTATTTTGAGAAGTGTTAGAAGCTTCTTCAGATGAAATGTGTCTGGGTTAATAGGAAATTAATGTAAATTACATTGTTAATGTACAATTAAGGTAAATTACATTGTTAATGTAAAATTTATTTAAATTATTTTAATTCATAGTTCTTGTAAATTATTTTAATTCAAAACTAATATAAATTATAACGTTGGTATATGTTCTTACTTCAGTTGAACCCTTGTGGAGAACTAATAGACTTTTTTTTCTGTAATGATTTTTGTTATTTTTAGATCACAGAGCTGAAAGCAGAAAACTATGAGGCAGAGAAAGAAGCCCGTCTGAAAATTCAAAATGTACAGAAGCAAAATGAAGAGACTATAAACAACCTTCAGGTAATTGAAGAGAGGTCTTTTATGTGTGAGTTTGGTTGTTTTGTGTTTGACATGCATGATTCAATATAAAATATCAAGAATTTTAATAAAAGTCATTTTCTGTATGAGTTTCTTTGTTTTGTGTTGGCCTTCATAATTTAACAATGTAAATTATCAAGAATTTCTAAATAAAAGTCAGTTTTACTTCTTACAATCAGATGTGTAGGGAGTAGGAGTTAAGCATGGTTACTTAAGTCATACAAGATAGAATAATGGGCAAATCTATAGAAAGGGCTAGGTAAAGAAAAAAATCGAAACATTGAGCTCGAAGATGCATATGGTGTGGATAGTGTCCCCTTGAATACTCTGGGGTCATTTTTTGCTTCAGCACTGCCAGATGGTTCTTTCAAGCCAGGATGGGTTGTTTCAAGTTTTCTGAGTGGCATCAGCTCTCTCCCACATCACTAGGGAACTGATAGCTATGCATCTGATAAGATTTAAGGCTACATTACTACACATAAGAAGAAAATTATTTCATAATCTACATTCTGCAAATTTAGAATATAAGTTGTCTTTTTTTTCTGGCAACCATTTAGAAAAAAAATTCTTTTGTTTAGAAAAATGCCTTTTTATTTTTAATAAATTCACTTGTTGATTTTTACGTTCTTTTGCAGGTTAAAAATCGAGAGCTGCAGAGACAAGTGACAAAATTGTCCAAAGGTGTAAAGAAGAGTGTGCTTCTGGAGTCTATTTCTAGTTCTGGATAAATCTGTTGCAAATTATCTCACCTTCTTATTTTGTTTATTACATTTCAGGTTGTACTACAACTATATACCTCACATAACAAGGCATTAGTAATGCCTTTTATTAAACAACTGTAAGCAGATGGTTTTTCAGAATGATATGTGCAGAGACCTAAAATTCTTAATCATAATCATTCTGATGGTTGAAGTAAATTTCCTGTAATATTTTTGTTTTGTTTTTTCCAAAGAAATATCAGTTTTGTAAATTGGTACAGAAGCACAAATACCTGCAAATTTGTAAATTATTCATTAGGAAATAATCCTTATAAAAATCATAGCTAAAAATCACATTTTAAAAAATCCTTATAAATTTCTCAGTTAAAAATCACATTTTAAAAATAAGACTTCATTGAAGATGCTCCAGTACATCATTGTGGATAATCTGCAGTAATTACTCATCTGTTGGAGTTTATATTTATTTCATTGTAGTTTATGACTGTCCTACCTATGTTTAATTATGCACTGAATCAAAAATGATTATGAACCAAATTAGTCTTTTTTATTGTTTTTCTGAATTTATTTTTCTTTTGATTTATTTTTTACTGTTTCTGTTCAAATGTAAAAAACTATGAGTCTTTGGTTTATGACTTATAATTAACTTTCATCAAATAATTTATCATAGAATAATAAATAAGCATTAAGTCATTGAAGATTCTTGGATTGATAGATCACTTTTATAAGTTAAGAATGCACACATTTACCTTTTCCCATTCAGTACCTAAAATATTTTTGATTGTGAAAATATTTTCTCATCTTTACCAGATCACAAGAAGAGATTAGTATATTTTTTTGTGGTTGATTTTGCGTCTCTTAGGTTACTAGCAATATAATATGTTTTGTTTTAAATTGATGGTTTTCTTACTTTGTACCTTTTCACCAACCAATTTCACATTCATCTCTCATGTTCTGTCTTCTGTTGGCCATGGTGTCAGTCATATAATGATGGTGATGGTAATTGTTCAGAAGTGTCAGTATTTAGAAATAGACTGCATACTGCTAGGTAGAATTGAATCTCATTTGCATAGTTCCATATCCAAGAGGCCAGATTCTCATTTGATTTTTATAATGCTTTCATTGCCTTTGTAAGTTTACTTTCACTAATCATTTCTGTCATTAATACTTCTGAACTTTAATTTTAATTAATTTTGTAATTTAAAGCAAGAAAGATTATGGTTTTTTTTACTTGTTTAGTCTCTAACCTATATTTTTATGATTTTTTTTTTTAAAGCATAGTTTTGCTTCAATTAATAATCATCTGGTTGCCAAGTATACTCTCCAACACTCTAGTGCAGAAGTTATTTATTTTCTGCTTAATGTTGTAGGTAGGGAACCTGCAGAAACTAAGAACAAAAGTTTGTTATTTTCTCTCTAGTTTTGGAGGTAATTGAAGCTGCAGAAACAAAGGGCAAAAGCAGTTGCTAAACAAATTTAGATTATATTGCTCGTATTCTTTTCTCATAATCTGAATGTGAAAGTATACCGAACAAAATTGGTTACCAAGTATACCCTCAAACACCTCTAGTACAATATTTATTTATTTTATATTCACTTGCTAAAACAAATGTAGTTATTTTGCTGAGGAATATTTTTTATATTCTGACTCTGAAATATTGCAAAACAAAATGGATTTTTTTCTATCTTACCTAAAATTTTCCCATATACTAGAAAGATGAGAATTTAATGATAGTGAAAAGTAAGCAACATAAAGCAAAATGCTATAAATGACCACTAACTTTTAGGGGTCAAAGCAAGTAGCAAAGTATTGGCAGTAACATTGTTCCTTTAAGGCACTTTTCAAAAAACTGATTTATACAAATTCAGGTCAATATTTATTTGCTGTAAAATGGCGTGTATGTCTTTTTAATTAATTATTCTTTGTATATTATTAAATTATTAAAACGTTTGGCACTTGGAAAGTAAATATACACAAATCTATACAACTAGAGCACAGTTGACCAAACAGAATATCGATCTCATTTGCTCTGTATCAGATTATTACATCTGTGAAAATTCTGTGAGGATGTAATTTGTTAATCCCCCCCCCCCCACCCCCCCATTTTAAAAAAAGAAGGCTAGGGCATCTTTGGAGCTTTGAAGAGAGTTAATTTTTTTTATACCAACAGATGGTTATATGGGAACTTTGGTTTTGTAGATGTATATTTTATATATAGTAAGAATATATAAATTATAAACTGATGTAATGTTCTAATTGTACATATATATGTAGTAATTGTACAATTCTGCAATTATACCACATAATCTGCATAGCTTAATGAGTGTTTTGTGAGGCAGTTCTCTGTTGTTTGGGTTTGTGAAACTTTAATTTTAAATGAATGAAATAAACTTTCTGAATTGTTCCTCAAAATTCAAACTAAAAAAATAAATAAAATTTTCAAATAAATTTTTAATGATATTTTTTTTAGATCTCAGTATTTATAAATGTCCTTTCTATATGTCTAATTCATATTTATGATGAGTAAATTAACAAACTATGATTATTGAAATTTTTAACTGCTGGCATTTTTTTTGTGCCAATTAATTATATAATTTATAAGAATTGAATTTTACAAAAATAAATGTCTCTGAATTTAGGCTGATCTTAATTGAATAATTTTTGTATGGTTTTACTGATGTGATTTTCTTTTTATCCTTAATGATATATACAATATTAATAGTTTATTTGCTCTCCCTGTTTTTGTATTTTTTTAGCAAAATCAAATTCCTTTGTTTAATTTGTAAAGGGTGTACAATCATAATAATTTTGAAAATAGAATACTTGCAGTTCTTGAAAATCTATTTTATTAATTTCATATAATAGACAATCAGTTTGGAAATGTTTGCACATTTTTGTGAACCATTAAGAATTGACAGGTTTCAGTTATCTTAGGTGTGAAGTATTTTGTATCTCCTAGTAGGCCAATTAGAGAATTGCTGGAGTTAAAATAGTCCTAATTTTTTTAAAGATATCGAGGGAAATAACTTTGTTGCACTTTTCCTCATTGGTTGAGAAGACTAACAAAGTATTCCAGATGAAATGGAATTCTTTTTTAACTGCAGAGAGCTTTGCTTCACAGGAAGAGGGTGGAATCTCTGATGAGTTGCACGTCTTGAAAGCTACAGTTTTAATTTCTCTCAGGATTTTCATGAAACTATGCTTATGTATTATAGCATCGCATGGCAGCAACCGAGTCATATTTTGGTAATATGAGCAAAATTTTTCTTGTCATTTACACAGCATCATTAAACAACAACAACAAAAATCATCTAAGATTTTAATTCATCAGTTCTTATGAAAGAAATTTAAGCATTTGTTGCTGTAAGAATTTTTTACTTATTAGTCATTAGTCTGCCATCTTATTTTACCATAGCAGTCAAACATGAAACTGTAGAGATTCCAACTGGATATAACTATTAAAGCTGTTTGTTGCCTGTAAATATAGAATACATTTTGCCAGTGGGCATGCTTAATTTTATTTACACTTATAAGAAAATTTACATAAATTTACAATTTATAAGACAATAAGTCCAAAGACAATTCACTTTTTAACTTATAAATAGTTTTGAGTCATTGGTAGAGATGGGGATAGTGAGTAACTATTAAAATTTTCAAAATAGAAATATTTTGATTAACTCACTTGTACAACAACAGCTGCACAAGTGTTTAATTAGTTTCATTGGAAGGCTGCCAATAGTTAATTATTTCTGCCCTTATTTTAGTAAAAATAAAATACATTTATTTCAACTGTTGTGAATTTTTAGCAGGTGGAATATTTACAGTCTCTCTAGAAATTTGATTTTACACTGTTTTACTCTTTATCTGTGCTTTTAATTTTTGCTTATAGAATTAAATATGCTAGACTATATGAAACGAATGACTTGTTTTTCATTTATGAAGCCAAAGCTGTTATTTTAGGCTTTTTAAAACACATTTAGAATGTTTGGGGGTGGAATTTGGAATTGCTGATGTGTGTATATGTGCAAGCTACATTCACAGGTTCTAGTCTTTTTAAAGGATCAGTGTCTTTGTGATTACATAGAGCTACATATTATGTAGATCCTAGTGTGGTCTACTTTCATTTCTTGATTAAGGACAAAAACTGTAAAAATATATAGTTCTTTATATTTATTTTATAGGATATGTAAATATGGAGGCAAATGAAGTCTCATGATGTAGCATTGTAATTTTAATGTGCTGTTTTAAAGCAACTCTTAATGTGTTGTTTGTTTTTTAAAAGCAAACTAGATGAAATATTTTGTTATATTTTTGTCCAATTTTTATATCTTTACTGTTTTTATATTTTAATACCATAATCATGAAGTCAAAATACATTTAATCTAGAATTATTAATTTAGTGATCTGTGTTATGAAACTTTGTTTTAAGTGATGAATTTAAATGAAATTCTGAAAATTCTGGTTTTATTTGAAATATTACAATTAATATAGAATACATTTTGTCAGATTGCATTTTGGTAATATCAACACTTTTCCCCTGGCAAGACTTATAAGAAGCAGTAGCAAAAGACAGTTATTTCTTTAGCATAGGGTCCCCAATGCATTGTTTTCACAGGAATATGGTTAATTGGCTGTTTAAAAATTATCAAACAAAATAATATTATTATCAGTAATTGTCCATAAATCATTCAGAAATTGTAGTCTGATATTTCTTCAGCAAAGATCAAAATTTGATGAATTTTTTAAAAGTCAGCTAAGAGGACAGAACATATAAAAATTAAATTAAAAAAAATTAACATTAGAAAGTTAATGGTACGTATATTGTTTTGTTATCATTTGAAGAGATCATTCATACTTATATGTATATACAATACAATTTTATATATTATTTAAAACTATCATCACAGTTTAACTCTAAAGGACTTTATGTTTTTTCGTTATTAAAAAAGTTCTACTCATTAATCTATATATATAAAACATCAATCACAATGTGTGTTATTTTCAAACAAATTTGGTAGATCTGTAGCTTTAAAAAAAAAATGGTGCTTAGTTCAATTTTTAATATTTTGTTTCACCTGTTTAATACCACACTCTCATAATAAATGTACATGCTGAGAAACCAAAATTCATCGTTTATTTCAAAATAAACAGAAATTTGCATTAAATATAATTATCTAAAGTGAGTCATTAGCAGCAATCAAGAAATTAATATTAATCGATGAATGGCTTTATTAGTGTATTCATTTTGACCAATTAAAATGTATGTTTTTCTTAAAATAGGAATTCAAAAGAAAATTAATTTTGAAATATAATACCTAGGTAATATATTTGTACACAGTACCAATAAATGCTCCTTTTAAAATTTTTCTACACAGTAATAAGAGAAAAGGTTAGGCATGTTCAGAGCCATTTTAAGCAGTTACTGTTTCTTAGCCTACCACTAGAATTTTACAGGCTAGCAATTTTCTTTATGTCAGATAAAAGTTGACTATTGAATGAATGTGTTAAACAAAGTTTATATTTTATATTAAATATTGTAATGTAAAGAGTGTAATCATAATGAAGTAAATATTATATATAGTGTATGTGTAAACTACTTGTATTATGTTTAATGTGTTGGGGAGTAAACTACTTTTATCATTCTTAATTTGTGTGGGGAGAGTAAACTTACAATTATTTTTTGTTTTAAAACAAATAAGTAAAATTAGTGCCTGTTTATTCAACTTAAGGTGCAAAATGCAAAGGCTTTTTAATTGTAATAACTCTAATCAAGTTGACATTGCTGTATAAACAATAATCAAATCTTTGTAATGATTTATAACCTATCATGAAAATGATGAGCTTGAATGATTTCATTTTGAAATGACTTGCATAGATTGAAATTAAAATATTTTTACCTTAATTTGTTGAAATCTTATTAGATTGAAATGAAAAGATGTTTATCTAATTCATTTGAACTCTTCATAAATTGAAATGAAAAGGTGTTTTTCTAGTTCATTTGAACTCTTCATAAATTGAAATGAAAATATGTTTCTCTAGTTCATTTGAACTCTTTACAAATAGAAATGAAAAGATGTTTCTCTAGTTCATTTGAACTCTTTACAGATAGAAATGAACAGATATTCATTTGATTCATTGGAACTTTGTTTTAGATGGAAATTAGAAAAGGTGCTATCATAATTCATTGGAATCCTTTGACTGACAGTAATGTAGAATTATTTGAGTTTGTTGTTTAGGTTGGGTTGGGTGTTGTTTGTTTTTTTAAAGGGACATGGGGTTACAAAAAAATCATACTAAATACTGTTTTATTCACATATATATTTATATTTCATAGATTTCAGAGCTGTTTGTCATCTGCATGTATGATTGCTACCATTTTGTTTTGTCATTAAAAAAAATTGTGTTCATAGAATGGACAGTTTTGTAACAGGTGAATGCTTTTACACCTCATTCTTTGTGCTGGTGTTTGTGAAAATTATACAAAATAAACGTCCTTTTGAAATATCATATTTGATGTGTGTGTTTAGGACAGAAAGGGAGATTTATTTATTCCCATCTTGGTACTCATTCTAGAATTAGTGATTATCAGGATATAAAGTAAAAGAGAAGCATGAAGTGAGCGTCTACAGTTGGTCAATTTCAGAAAAATCAAAATGTGAAGTGAGTATGGTTGGTCTGTTTCAGAAAAATCAAAGTGTGAAGTGAGTATGGTTGGTCTGTTTCAGAAAAATGCAAGTTTGTACAGTTATTAGGATTCATAAAAATGAAAATGTGAAGTGAATGTATGGTTGGTTAGATTAAAAGAAAATGGAAATGTGAAGTGAGTACATACTGCAGTCAGTTTAAGAAAAATGGAAGTGTGAAGTGAGCATCTACAGTTGATCAGTTTCAGGAAAATGGAAGTTTGAAGTGAGTACATACTGTGATCAGTTTCAGGAAAATGGAAGTGTGAAGTTGATCACTTTCAACTGTGATCTACAGTTGATCACTTTCAGAAAAATAAAAGTGTGAAGTGAGTATGGTAGGTCTGTTTAAAATAAATGGAAGTCTGTATGGTTGGTCAGTTTCAGAAAAATAGTGTTAAGTGAGTGTATGGTTGATCTAAAAAAAAATTGGAAATGTGAAGTACAGTTGGTCAGTTTAAGAAAACAGAAGTGTGAAGTGAGTGTACAGTTGGTCAATTTCAGAAAAATGGAAGTGTGAAGTGAGCATCTACAGTTGGTCAGTTTCAGAAAAATATTAGAACTGACTGTGTATGGGTTGGTCAATTTAAGAGCTTTTAAAGAAGAAAGTGAGGACAAACTGGACAGCAGCTAAATCATTGACCTTTGAAATCAACCTTGGAGGCATCAAAAATTGCACAGCCATACTGTGTCAGAGTAAATTTGCTTGTCTATATTTTTTTAATTAATTATTATATAGTTTGTTAAATGTCAGTTTGACAATATTTTCTGCTACTACACGCTTGATGATATTCTTGTAAGTACCAATGTTAAAATAACTCAGGTAAAGAGTATGCTAGAACTTGCTGATGTAATCCAAACCAGTCCAGAGTAGATGAGTAATTTTTGCTATCCAATAGTTTAAGGTTTTTACAAATAACGAACTAGCCAATGAGCAGACCAAAACTTACCTGTTGAAAGTTCTATATTGTAATCACTTTGATTTTGATGTAACTTAAGTCCAGCCATAAAAGGCGGTCATTAGCTTAATGGCGAGTTAACTCATTAATTGAGAGAGAAATGGACTTAGAAATATTTTGTGCACTTTGCTATTGATATATTTGTAATTTAATGTAAAGATGTATTATGTGAAAAGACTATTATTTCTACAGTTGTGAATTATGATACTAGCAGAAACCTGTTTGTAATTGATTGTGTTGTATTTATTATGTTACATGGGATGAAATTGATATGAACAAGTGTGAGCCTATTAGTCAGAAAAAATACTCATCCACTTGGAACTGGTTTGGATTGCATCAGCAAGTTCTAGCATATTCTCCACCTGAGTTGTTTACTCCCAAAATATCATCATAAGCAGTGTCCAAGGTCAGGTCACGTTAACATTGGCAACAAATATATAATTATTAAGTGAGAAATAGGGATAGATAAATTTACTTTGCCACAGGTAGTCTGTCCCCAAAGAGCACTGAAAATAAATTCTGAGTAACCCATTAATGAAGGTTCACACACACACACACACACACACAAATGAAGATGTATCAGGCATAAAAGACCTCACAAGGTGACATCTGGCTGGTTGTTTAATTAGGGCTTTATGTCCCCTTTCAAATTGCATCACTCTGATGCAGCATCCTATCTAACACTTTGCCACCTCACAGGAGCTTCAGACAATCTCTTTCTTATCTGCAGGTATATGTGTATTACCATCAACAACATGCAATCCAGCATATCTACAGGTATATGTGTATTACCATCAACAACATGCAATCCAGCATATCTAGAAGTATATGCATTACAATCAACAACATGCAATCCAGCATATCTACAGGTATATGCATTACAACCAACAACATGCAATCCAGCATATCTACAGGTATGTGTATTACAACCAACAACATTCAAATTGTGATAACAGAAATATGCTGTTTGTTTAAATTACAGTGATTAAAGCATAACTCACATTTGATAATTATGCACTGTATTATTTTAGTGTAGTTAAATACTTTGGTGTATTTGAATACCTTGTGTATTTAAATACTTTGGTGCAGTTAAATACTTCGGTATGGTGATTTACTTTGCTGTATTTGAATACTGTGGTATATATGTATTTGAATATTTTTGTGTATTTAATTACTTTGGTGATTTTTTTGGACTTTTTTGGCATTTTCAACGGTTTGGTGTACTGGAATACTTTGGGTATTTAATTACTTTGATATATTTTAATACTTTGATGTATTTAATTACTCTGGTGTATTTACTTTAGCATATTTAAATTCTTTGGTGGTATTTGACATCTTAGTACTAAGAGCATAAAGTTTTGTCTGCTGTTTTTGTTCAGTCATACTGGTCAGCTGTCCACATGGTAACATCCAAAGTGCTTTTATAATGAACCAAATGAAGTTGTGCAGAATGGATGGAATATTGCAGTTGGAAGTAGAAAGGGATCTTTTTGTTACTTGTTGCCTAGTAACTCTGGGGTTGAGTTTCAGTTTCAAAAGTAATGTTTTGTGTGATTTATATAATGAAATGAGCAAAGTGTTGGACTGAAACTCTGCAGCACACAAATTATGCTCTAACTCATCTCTCATATGACCTGTTTTTATCAAATCATATCTGTAAATAATTGGACTTCATAAGCCAATATTTATGAAATTTACTTATGAAGCAGTGCAGTTGTTTCACTTGTTGATATGTTGTAATCTGGACTTTTTTAATAGTGAATTTCAATTTTAAAGTTAAATGTTAATTATTAAGTAGTGTTTAAACTTTCCCCCATTTAAGCTAGAAATAAAAATGCCCTTCATTCAGTTGTGACATTTTAGAAGGTGGTTATACTATAAATTTAGTTTGAAATGGGGAACATTATGACCATGTGTTTAAAAGTATTTTTTATAATTAAAATTTGAACCTGTTGTACAATCAAGTAGGAAATAAAGATAGATATATAATATAAATAATCACTTTCTCTTTCTTTCTCTCACTCACACATACAGACATACATGCACATTTTTGAACCCTTAAGGACTCACTAAGAATATAGAGAGATTAGCTGTAATAGGTCAGCGGTGGTGGTGAAAACAATTCATGCCTGTCACTGACTCTCTCCCATTGACTACTGTTACTTCTCTTTCTTGTTGACCACTGTGCACTCTGAAGATATGTTAGAAGATTCAAAACGTTTCTGCTAGGATTATTCTTAGAGCAATGAGAACTGAACATCTCACTTCATTCCTTTAGGTAGCTGCTGCCGATCAACTGTTCACAAATGAATAAAACACTCTGCTTGGCTCCAGCCTAAATATACCTGATCCCATTTATGTACACTCCTTCTAGAAGCTTGTGCTCATTATCTGACACAAACGTTTTCACTAGTCCAAAAACAAAATATAAGTTGTAGTCAATATTCATTTACCGATCAGGATTCATCTACTGAAATATGTTGGAAAGGGATCATGGTCATTTTTGAGAGGGCTCTCAAGATACATAATCCTCCTTTCATTAGAAAGAATAACATTGTCTCTTTTAATTCAACTGTTTATTCAAATTGGTGCACATTTGTATAAATCTATTTTAATTACATGTTTATTTTTGTAAATATAACTTTTGTTTCATGCTGTTATTTGCATTTAATTCATCATTTTTGCGCTGTGTAAAATCTGTACTTTGCTTATGAGTTTAGAGCAGTTTGTATGAAGATTTTCAACTGTAAATAGTCCAGCTTTCTAGGGAGAAAAAAGGTTGCATAAGAAATACTGCAAGTTTATTGACATTCTACTGAACACTTGTCATGATTCAAAATCAGAAAGACACATAAAGATTTAATTGCTTAATGTAATGAGGGGGTGGGGGAGTGAAACCTGTCATTTCATGGCAAATTTCTTACTGATTATAAATTTAACTTATCAATTGAACAACTGTTTTTCCTCTTGTGTGCCCTTTCTCTACATGCTGAAATGCTGCTGGCATATCAGAGAAAGGAAATACTTTCTCTATCACTGGATCAATCTAAGAGAAATATAAATAAACAAATAAAATAAATAAATGTCATCAATCATCTCTCTAAGACAAAGGTTTGTTATATGAGAAAGTGCTCTAAGTGTTATTTCCTTATATATTTTAAAGTGTTTTACTGACAGATTTATTTTTGTATCAGTATATGTGATGCACTGAGGAAGTCTCTCAAGTTATAGCTTACAACAAATTCAATACC
Source organism: Sinotaia quadrata (assembly GCA_028829895.1). NCBI lineage: Eukaryota > Metazoa > Mollusca > Gastropoda > Architaenioglossa > Viviparidae > Sinotaia > Sinotaia quadrata. Next base: position 81,525,715 of record CM054181.1, read on the forward strand.
AAAACAAAAATAGTACATCTTTTGTTCTGGGTTTTATGTTGAAAAGTTTCATCAAACAGTTTTATTAAAGTTCTACTGTAAACAAAGGAATGATTTAAAACCATTTCGTTTTCAGCAGCTGAACCAAATCATGAGTGTCATACTGAAAAAGCAAGTGACCAGATGTTTCCAGTCTGACCCAAATCTTTTCATTATGTTATGAAGTAAAATATATTAAAATAAATTGATTTTAAATGCTGTGAATGAACTGTAAATTTCTATTCTGTACAGCCTGAATGGTCGCTAATATTAACTGTTCTTTGACATCAAAACAACTAACTTTTCATTAAATATAAACAGTTTATAACTCAACAAGTTTATGTATGTCTGCAACTGATTGAGAGACATTAGATAAAATTATGGGAACAATCAATTAAACTTACTTGGATATGTGTGTGTGTGTGTGTGTGTGTGTGAGTGCATGTGATATATATGTATAAAACATGATAGTTGTTGTAGATGGTCAATAAATCACATCAGTATTATATGAACTAAAGATATGGTCATGCCAAAAAGAAATCACTATGTATAAGATATATGTCCAAATACTAGGCAGATAATAGATCCAGGTGCATGTATTTATGAACAGATAATGTCTTTAATCTGCTTCTGTACATTTTAAAAATATCTTGTTTGCTGAGTATTTGCTTAGCTCATTTTTAAAAAGAAACTCTTAGCAGATAAATTTAAAATTAAATTGACAAGTCAAATTTGTTTTCAGAAGTAACTCTCCTTTTATAAAGCCCTACTTTATTACATGTGACTGAATCTTGTAACATACCAATAGTCTAATAATGTGAAATTTAAAGTATCATTAAGAACTGTTTGCATCTGTCATTAATTATGACATATATCTGAAATAGCAGAGCCCTGTACATTAGGTCAGAAGTCAAACCCTGTCTTGATTAATTTAAAGAAAAACAAAGACCTCTGAACAATAACTTGAAGAAAAACTGATATGCATATTTAAATACTTTTATTGCTTCTAAAAGAAATGCCTTTTTAAAAAATAAAAAAGGCTTTCTTCATAAGGCGATTTTGAAAATCAACAATTTATAGGATATGCAAGTGAATATTACATTTATGGGAAAAATAAAGGGAGACAACAACTATACAAATTCCAATAAGTTTAAATTGTTGTCTTCCATGCTTCATTTAGGTACACGTCATGCTGCAGTTAGAAAAAGTACTTTTAAAAAGTAAAAAAGGAAATTTCTTTAAAAAAATATATTTTCTATAATAGCAGTATTGTAAGCATTATATCTATTGCCTAAATCTAAAATTAAAAAAGAATCTGAATTAAATTGAAAAAATAAGAATATAATTTTTAAAATATGTATATCTCTAAACCCTATAACTTAAATGACAAATACATATACCCAAGGAATTCGCGGCCTAAACAGATCATGCCTTAAACTAATGAGTAAGGAAAATAATGAGCCTGGGTGACGACAGGCTCCTGGACAAACGTTCCAGAGAAATTTGTTTACGGGTACAGGTCGCCCTCAGGAGGCCCGCCTACTTTGCGGGAAACCTGCATGGATGTGATCTGCCCACCCAAAATAAAATTAAAAAAAGTAAAATAGCTATCTCTTTCCTTAATTAACCCCATTACAAAGTTAAACCTGTGGTCTCTGTGAAATTAACAAACGACAGAAGCAGAGGTAAAAAATGTTCGATCAATTGTACATTTTAAAAAAATGAAAGTAGTGGTGTATAAATCAGTATTAAGCAAAGAGTTCAACATTTCAGTTGTTTAAACTAGTGTGAAAAGTATAATTATTGTAGTTATAAAAGTCTATCTGTGCTTAACAACAATTCAATAACATAACAAGAAAATTGTAAGTCTGCCTAGCATAACAGATGCAATTTAATTTTACAAAGTATTAACCTTAATCTCCAGAGAATTTATTCATCATTCTTCTATAAGATATTTATGGTGTTTTCACAAGTAAATTTTGATGATTTCAACTTTGCAGTTTTAGCAACAAGTTTCAAAAGTGTGCACATGAGAGACATATTATTCTTTCATGTTCATAGGGGATTTTTGTCTTTTTTTAGTTATGTAATTTGTAATATTTAATATCAGATAAACTTCCTTAAATTATAAACAGTTTGTTGTTGAAAAGAGTATTTTACCATGAATCTTAATTATAAAATAAAATTTATGCTAATATCCATATATAAATTTGGATTGAAAAATAAATCTTTTGGTTCTTACTGCATTTGTCTCCAATAAACTGTTAATTTTATTTTTTGTTGATTAAAGTGGTGTACAAAGGATTGTTACAAACTGCAGCCTGATATTTGATTTTAAAAATAAATCTACTATTAATATATTAAAAGTTTATCTTTAAAAATGATTTAATCAGACTTTTTAAAAATTTTAAATGAAAAAAAGTTTCAACAATATTAATGATGGAGCTACTAACCTGCCCTTGCTCAACCAAATGGCTAACCTCCTCTAGACATTTACCATTTGGTATAAAAAACGCCCAGCGATAATGTCGACCACTGCTACATCCCTGCAAAATAATTATGTGCTCATAATTCATGTATGTAGGAATCTGCCTGTACACATGCTATGCCACACCATGTACACACAAGCAAAATTATTTTTCAAAACATGAGCATATTACACTATTGATTTTAAAAAGAAAAAAAATTTTATTTGACCAAATTTTTCAGTCAACTTCACACAAATCCTCTTCTATTTCAAATCATTTTATTTTTTATTTAGCTAATTTATTTCAAGTAACAAAACATATTCACAATTGAACTATAATAAATGTATAACTTACCTGAAAATAAATTTGAATGCATATTTCTATTATTCATGTTGAGTTTGTAATTTAATTTTGTTTTGTTTTCTGGCAAAAAATGTTTGTTGACACTGATGAACTCTGAAAGTAATTTAATTCTCCCAGAGGAAAATTAATACTTTGTTTTTTTGGGGGTATGGGGTGGATCGATAGCAATTTTATGTCACCACCGGAGCCTGTGTTGATCATTTCGTCATCAGACGTTCTCTGATCTGGAATGCCCCAGTGGGACCACACAGCCCTCACATTTGTGTGTTCAAGGTGGAAGGTGGGAGGGCTGGCAGAAGGGGGTGAAAAGGTCACATCAGTTTGCAAACACCCTCAATCACCCTCCATTGGTGAGAGAGATTAATATTTTAATAAATCTTAATTCTTATTTTATTAAAAGGGTCTCCAAATTCTGTAAAACTATTGTGTTATAAATAATCTGAAGTACAATCAACTTAATGCAAAAAAATAATTCAGCATTTCACTCTTGATTGTTTAAATCTACTAGTCAGAAAAAACATTACAAAATTATAGCTTTATTTTGATATTTTTGTATAACGATGTTCAGAAATTAAAAATCACTAACTTTTTCCAGACATAAAATGAAGGGAGATAATATTCTTATCCCCTGACTTTCAGACAGTTTCCAGTCTGATGTCAAATTATAGAAAATTTCATATTTTAGAAAACAAACTGTTTGATATATTTACTTTAATCACTTTGGTGCTGAGAAAAGCTGCAGACTTGAGAATACCCGGTACTGTTCCCAAAGTGTCAGCATCACGCAGCAGAGGTGTCATTATGGTCACTAACTTGGCATTAGACCATTTCTTCAGCAAATCAAAAGAATAATCTGTTGTGTCACCACCAACAGCATCAAGTATGAAATCATATCTAAAAGGAAAATAACAGATATTTTTCACAAAAATTTATCACTTATTACAGATGACTCTGGTTGTATTATTAATTTTAATGGTAACAGATTAAAAGTATACTACTTCAATAACAGACAGAGAAACCATATCTCTGTACATAGTGGATTTAATTTTTTTCTGATAAGGGGTGAATTATAATTGTGCTGCATTTACTGATAAGACCTCCGATTTATGAAGATCACAAGGGGGATATTTTTCTTGGTTAATAGTGTCTATTGCATTTAAAATGAATGTTTCACATCCATTGATATCTCAATCAATAACATTCAACTCATACACACCCTCACCAACTTTTCCAAAATTGGACATTTATAATAAGGGGGGTAAAAAAAAAAAGAGTACGGTGCAAGTTTGGCAAGTGTGCTCCTAGCGTCCTGTGTTTTGTAATCCACAACAACATCAGCTCCCAGACATGTTACCAAGTCCACTGCATCAGTTGCACAGGTAGTAGTCACATGGGCCCCCCAAGCCTTCATCAGCTGCACAAATGTCAAGAAATTAGCATTAGGACAGGTTGTGTGTGAAGCACATAGATAATACACATGATGATGTGACTAACTTTAATCTCAGTGGATCATCATGTCATCATGGTTTCTTCAATTACACAAAGTAAACAGTGCCTATTCATAAGTACTGGTGACAAGACCTGTGTTCAGACTAAAGACAAGTAGTATCATGTGTTGTCAAAAACACCATTTATTTAGGTGGCTTTTGGACTTTTAGAACCATTTAGTATCACTGACTATTGTCTATATTTGATTTCTTTTGTTTATTTTTAAAGTTAATTCACAGAGTCCCCCTATGGGAGACAGCTAATCTTGCATTTTGACTGGTAGGTACAAATTCTGAAAATTCAAAATCAAAAACAAAAGCATTACATAATTAAAGTACTTGTATCAGTGCACATACAAACCCACAAATGTATGTAGGTAACATATATCTACACACGTAAAGTGTGAAAAACCCATATACAAAAATGTCATGAACCTGTAGCATGTAATATCATATAACTGTGCATAAAATATTACAAACTGTATATTTCTATATGCTATACATAAAATATCAAATATATGCACTGCATGCAATATCCTACACATGCTCGAAAATACAAAAATATAAACAGTACCTGTATTGAAAATGTCCCAATCCCTCCCGAGCCTCCCTGAATGAGAACTCTAAAAACAAACAGTCAAGAATGGATTAGTAAAAGGTGCTCTAAAAGAGGACAAATTTTATGCAAATTTCTTTATGACTTCCAAAAAATTAGTATCTTATAATTATCCAAGTTCAGGCCTGAGATGCCCTACTTGGAGTACTATAAAAAGACATTTGTATTTCCCTGAACATATATGTACAGGAAATTATTTTATTCATTGTCGCTGACATTCCATTACATGTTTAACATTAAAAATATATCAAATAAACAAATTGTTTACTGCAATGTATTTAGTGAACATGGATAGAAGAAATATTTGTAAAAATGTAATCTTAAAAATCTAAGCAACTGATGAACTGCAATTAAAACACTAAAACATCATAACCACAATCATGAAAAGAAATACACAATTCATGTTATGAGCAAGAATAAGATATCCTAGTATTGTATTGAAAATGGAGCATCTTGTCCATCTGTCATCTGTCTGTCCATGTTAGAATGGGTTATCTGAATTAATTTTTGTATGACTGCACTTAAGAGCACTGATAGATTCTTTTTGCTTGAAACAGAAAGAAGGAGTAAAGGTGTAGAGAAGGAGTGATGGTTTAAGTAGGTTGGTTAAGACTCAAATGTCTCCAGCAAAGTTCTACTATGTACAATTTCTTCGAAAATGGCAATGCCAACTTTTTGTGAAAGTTTATATAAAGAGGTCTCAACACATACAAGAATCAGCCTTGAACAGTAGTGTGCTTCAGAGGTACTGCTAAAGTCATCATGATCCCTGGAAACATTTTAAACCAAGAAAAATAAAGCCCATTTTCGGGAAACTGCAATGCCTTTATGAGGGAAACTGAGGCATTTTCTTTCCAGCCACAATGGAATTCAGAACAACACTGTGGACTGTTTGGCTTCATCTTAAGGCCAGTGTTGTGCTATTTGACTTTGCTAAATATCAGTGCTGATACCCTTGTTATATATCAAAAGTGGTTTTTTGCTACATAGCAATGCTTTATCCTTGCTATATATATCAATAGTGTTTCTTTTGCTACATATCAATGTTTTTACCTTTGCTATATATCAATAGTGTTTCTTTTGCTACATATCAATGTTGTTACCCTTGCTATATATCAACAGTATTATCTTTACTACAAATCAGTGCTATTACCCTTGCTATATATCAATGGTGTTATCTCTGCTACATATCAGTGCTGTGACTTTACTACATTCCAACATGCTTATCTTTACTACACAGTGCTGCTTAACTTCTATACATGTCAGTGGTTTCCTTTTGTGCAAGTGTTACTTTGCCCTACATCTTTTAGCGAAATATTTTTCCCATGAAAGTATTTTAATGTATTTTCCTAGTATACTCTAAGCAATGCATCAATAAAACAAAATCTTGTAAATCTAAACTGAAGATTAAAAAAAATATGATAAAAAATCACACACACAATGGCATGTAATATCCTCTATGCATTATAGCATGATCACACAGAAGAATAAAAGCTCAATACCTCCTCCTCAAAACACTTCTTTTTGTTAACTCTCCCACAGAACACAGTGCAGTCCAAGCAGTTACAGCAACATAAGGTATAGAGGCAGATTCTGTGTGAGATAGTGAAAGTGGCTTTCTTGATATCTGGAAGATACCATTCAATCACAAATATAATTCAATCATATACATTCTATGACAAATACTAATTATTCATAATTACAAAATTGCTACAAAATTAACAACAATGAGTTTGAATCTGTAAAAGTAATCAACATTAAATTATAAGCAATACACCTGTAGGTGTCTGTGCATGTGTATGTTTGTATGTGTGCACATTGAGTTTACTGATTTATTAATGTTGATATCTCTTTTCAACCTTAGTTTTTAGTGTGCACAATCTTGTGTGCATTTTGCATGCATGCATGTGTGTACAAACATGTGTATGAGCTTGTTTATTTTTATTTCTGCTTAATATCCACTTTAAATATTAACTGAATGTTTGTGCATGCATGTGCATTTGTGTATTAATGTTCTTACAAAACATGAAATTTGACTGCTAAATAATCAAAGAATACAACAGTAAGAGATGATGTGATATTTCTTGTGATACAGATTTAAAGGAACAAGTAGTACACATATACACTTAATTTAATTTAATTTACTAACCATATCTCTCTCTCTCTCTCTACCTACCCGTAAATATATTTTTTTCTAAACATACATAAAAAATGTGTTATGCACTGCCTATTGGGAGGTATGAAAGTGAAGAGTATTTGCTAAAGTTAGTATGAGTAAAAATGAAGTAATTTCTAGTTAAGAATATTATGTTTATAAAAGTGTTTTTAAATATATGTATACAGAAATGCACACAAAGATTAATATTGTTTACAAAAATTAGCTTTGTGTGAAACAGAAGTGATTTTAACTGGGCACATTCAATATCTAAAATTGTTAATAGAATAATACACACAGGCACACTTTTAAACATACACACACAAACAAACTCATAAATACAAACATCTATTATAGTTAAGTTATCAAGAACTTTGTTATAAAATCTTTTAAATTGTTTCTTTTTTTATACAGTGAAAATACATAAGTATGTATGGGGTAAGACTAAGAAAGAATTTATCAATATCCATGGGGTTGAATTATCTGTCCTTCCAGTATGCTTCCAAAAATGAAAGAGCTACCTCAGACTCTGAAGCCACAGTAAATTCAGCATGTGTTCCTTGTCTATAAGCACTTAAAGCACCCCAGACCTGCGGAACACAAAAGAAGAAATGTAAAGCAACTAGAGCAGAATGACTCACGTGATTAAGAATGAAAGAAACAAGACTTCTAAGTCTTCAATGAAAAAACCCATCATTATGACATTGCAAAATACTTTACACATATTTGTGACAAAACACACACTTTTGTAGCTCACATTTCAACTCAACAATCCTTTGCTAGAAAATATTAATAGCAATAGAAGAATAATATATGAAAATACATACATGGATAAAATATATAAAATAACTTATCAGAATGTAGAATTATAATAAAAGTGGCTAACAATAAAGCAAGTTTGTATATATTTGTCAGATCATCTTCAAATTGGAGCAATAATTTTTCTCTGGTCAGTGCTATAGTCAGATAAGAGAGAGAGAGAAACAAATATATTAATACATATCATTACTAAAATAGTACATGAAAGATAAAAGATATTTGTTTTTTAAAAAAATTTGCTACTAGACTTCTGCATTTTAAAGTTAACTTCAGGAAGTACCCTAAATGTAGAGTTCTATTGTCTTAGATAGCTTCAAATCTGTAAGTCTGTCACAAATATGGAAATACTAAAAACTATCTCTAAAGCTCATATTCATGATACTTTTTGATAGACAAATTAATCAGTTAATTTTCTTTAGTTTTAGGTTTAAATCTTCATGAGTAACATCTCATCTCTAGCATAACAGATTTAACTAAATCTGTATTAAAATGGGTAATTAAACTAAGGGAAGCAATTCTGTCAGGCTGCAACTAGGTATCATGTAAAACATCCTTTTCTGTATGTATTATAATTATTCTTTTGTCAAAATGTTAACAGTTCTCCCACTAAGAATTAACATCCATCCATCCATCCATCCATCTACTGTTGCAAAGACATTTTATAAACTATCATTTATTCGCTATACATTCACAAATACATAAATGTCTTTTATAATAAACAAATAGCATATACTACTTAGTAATATCCTCTTTTATTTTAAGCAAACAATTTTCATTTTGCTTTGAAATATTTAATGCTATATAAATAATAGTTTTAATTTTAATAATAATGTACACTGTATAATAATAAATTACCTAGGTCCTTGTTTTAATTTTAATAATATATATACACTACAATAACAAGTTACCTAATTTGGTTTTAATTTTAATAATAATGTACATTCTACAATAACAAGTTACCTCATCTCCTGGTTTTTCTTGTAATAATAATATTGCACTTTTTGATAACAAGTTACCTCATCCCCTGGTTTAAATTTTTTCACACCTTGACCAGTTGCAACAACAGTGCCAGAAAAGTCACGTCCAAGAGTAAGAGGAAATTCATTGACAGCACCAATTCCCAACTGCTGCATTCTCAACAACTGGATAATGTTTTGTCCATATCCCTCTGTGAATATTTGTTCAAAAATGCAACACTACAATGGTACTTATTAGACAACAATGAACAAAACAGATGTATGCAGTCAAAAATTAGGAAAGAAAAACAGGTGTATTCAGATGAATGTTCTGTTTGTTTGCTTACTGTTTTTGTTAAATATGCACCTTAATTGAGTTATCTGTTTGGCCTGTCAATGCAAACCTTGTAGGTTATTAAATGTTCTTTTAATGCTGCAACTACAAAATGATTAGAGCTTTAAAAAGTTATATACTACATGTATAATTAACACCAATATTAATGTATTATTATTGCAGCTGTTGTCTTTAGTGTATTTTCTGGCAGTGATCTTGTGTTTACTCATATTTGTGTGTCATTGATGAGGTGCATGAATAATAATAAATAGCCAATATTTACTATTTGCTACAATTGTCTCTGAAGCCATTGCAGATGAGCAGGTACATGTGATTAAGAAAATAATTAAAATATTTGTATAAATATATATGACTGCATCTTTATAAAAAATAAAAGAAGAATGTGTACAAATTTATAAAAGCCTACCTCTCATTCTGAAGTCGATCGGATTTACACTAGCAGCATGTACTTTGATTAGAAGTTCATTTGGAGATTTTATAGTAGCATGATGAGCTTTGTCTGACAGTGTAAGCTCATCGTTGCTACCAAACTGATGAATTTGCCATGCTGACATTTTGGAAGCATATTTTGTTGACATGCATCTTTTTATTAATATATCTCTATGATTTCTGTTTTTACATAATTTTCTGGTGCTGTGATGCAGAATATTTTCATCTAGTTTAAAAGGATGTACTTGGAGTGATATTCTAGTTTGGGAAAAGTTAAGTAGACGAAGAAAGGAATTATAGTGAAACATTTTTTAACATAAAAATGTTTATCTTTACAAACAAATAAAAATGTTCCAGTATGAAGAAGCTTATTGAGAAGCGACAATACAAAATAGTTCTTTTCAATATAAAACGGTAAAACTTTCAAAAGACTGACGACCCGTCGAACATTTGACAGACGACGAAAGTTGAATGCATTTCTTTGTTTTTATATAAAATAAAAATTACAAAACATTGACTGCACTTAATTTTACAAAGATAAATTAATTATTTAAAAAATGAACTGTTTCTTATAGGTTAATACTATTTAAAGCGTATATACAGTATTAATATTTATAATTTGATAAAATAATTAAACTTTCGTTTCATGTAAATTACTGTATTAAAGATGGCGGCGCGCATGATGCATGCTTATGTACATTGGTAAAAGAAAACCAAACAAACTTGCATTCAGTTTTACATCCTGACAGAATCCCCCCTGGATTCTAAACACACACTTAATAAAAATGCACACTATAGAAGAAATGATGCGTCTCGATAAAGAAAAGCTTTCTGCTCCTATTAAAACTGTTAAGGTATAATTATATATTACTGTATATGAGAATTTATAGATTAGTAACCTATACAATACGCACATTTGTGTGTAGTGTAGAGTACTGAAAACAAGTTCAATAAGACTTGAAAAAAGTTCTGAAATATTCTTTATATAATTTAAATTACATATTAGCTTAATTCTTAAATTCACTTTTGATACCATACAATCACAAGTTGCAGTTTTAAAAATAATTAAAGCAGTTGCTCACTAACACTTAAAATATCTATCAAACTGTGCAGTCATTATGTTTAAAATGTTATAAAGAATGAAAAACGTAAATTTTTCTCTTCACATCTTATTTATTTATTTTAAAATATAAAAGTTATAACTTTTGAAGAAAATTTGCTAGTGAGAGAAATAAACGTAAAAGTTTTTAGCTAGAGTAGAACAACAACAAAAAATAGTCTGCCTTAACACTACTCCCTAGCCCACATTGATATCTTCCCAGATAAATTCCATTTCCACACAAAATAAAATAAAACTCCCCATATATAATAATTGGTTTAAACTTACTCTTTCAATCATTATTATCCTGCTTTGACGAGACTATCCTCACAAGGACAGTGAATTGATTTTATCATCCTGTCCATGATTTTGATAATATCTCTCCTTTCCAGAAACTAAACCCCATAGGTGTAGATATTTATAAAGCTAAGACACTCATTTCACCTCCACTCCCCCTTTTTGCATTCTATATTTTTTTCTAAGCCATCCAATTAAAACAGCAATTTTGATATAATTTATTGTTACCAAAGAAATAGACTAGGCACAACTGCAATAATATAAAAAAAAATTAACATTTTTAAACATTTCTTTTTACAAATAATTTTTTGGCCATGTTTTTAGGACAAATGGAAACTTTTACCTGCATTTTTGAAAGTGAAAGGACTGGTTAAACAGCACATAGACTCTTTTAACTACTTCATCAATTCAGAAGTAAGTAATTCTACTACATTTACTGATTTGATCATTGTAATGTGATTGTTAAGAATATTATTGAAACTTGGTATTATGTTGATTCCTTGCTCAAAGACAGAAAAATATGTCTTCTCTTTGCAAGATCAAATTTATTATGACAGTTAATTTATTTTATCCTTCCTGGGCTAATTATAGATATGCCAATAGTTTTATTTTGTAATTAATACAGTAAATTCATTTTCATTATTTGTTTATTTAACATTAACTTTATAATATGCAAGATTTTATTCATCTTCTTTGTTGTTGTGTAGTTTTATGTTTGACATTGACAAGTAACATTCACATTTCTTATGTTTATGTTAATATGTTATCATCTGCAAAACATTTTTTTGTGTAATGTATTTGATTTCCAGATAAAGAAAATAATGAAAGCCAATGAAAAGGTGACCTGTGATGCTGACCCAAATTTCTATCTTAAGTATGTGTCATTGTGTGTTCTTTTAGAAAAAAATTTAATTGTAATCTACTGAAATAATCTGTAACTTTGTTTCAGCATATAATTTTGTTTCATCATATAATTGTTTTCATGCATTTTTAAGATGGTATAAGAAATAAAAAGATTATATGGAGAAATCTGTTGAAATAAGCCTAATACTGGGAGAGTAATAATACCCATATTTGTTTTAAAATTAAAGAACTAGTTTGAGCTTACGCCATCTTGTATAAATTATCATTATAGTTCATTATGCAATTCTGCTGTTTTCATCACACACACATAATCTTTTTCATATACTTTTAATTTTATCAAAATATTTATAATTATAGTTGTGATGTATTTTGGGATGGCTGTGACTATAGTTGTTTGTGTTGTGTTCCACACTCACTTCACTCATACCCAAGAACTTAGGCACAAGTCACAAATTGACTAGACTGATGATGCATCAGGCAGATAACTGACAGATGTGATGCTTGCCTCCAGTTATAATCAGTCATGCCTAGACAGTTGTAGACTTGTAATAGGATGGACCAGAGTGATGCATGAGTAGTTTTAGTATATAGCAAACTGGGAGATTAAAACTGCTTGCTAGATTAGAGATTTTAGATCAAAAGATAAAACAAATGTCTACAGACACTCACAGCAGACATACAATCTTTGTAGGTAACATTGTCTACAGCCACATCAGTATACATACAGTCTTGGTAAGTAATATTGTCTTTAGACATACCAGTAGACATACAATCTTCGTAAGTTACATTGTCTGCATTGGTAAAATTATTATGATTAATTCTTAAAAAGTGAAGTCTGCTTTAAAAAAAATAATATTAGTGAAATCTTAGGGACCTCTACCTAGTTGTTTGCTTTCATGAAAATATTGTTCAGTCACAAATATAGAAACTAAATAAGTTTGTAATTATTAATGTTATTTGTGTGTATGTTTATTTGTATGTGTGTATAAATGACACAAAATGAAAACTATTTTTTTATTCAGATATTTAAATATTTATGTGGGAATGCCAGATGTGGAAGAAGGATTCAACATCACCAAACCAATTTCGCCACACGAGGTACCAAATATTCTTTCATTTTCTGGCAGCAAATGAATCATATTGATGTTCAGTCAGATTTAAAACTGGGCATCGGCTCTTATGTTTCTTGCAATGTTTCACTTAGTTACATGTAACTAAGACTATATAAGAGTGTTGGTTGACCTGCTGAATAAGTGGTCCATTAACTGTTAAGGCATTTCAGTATTGATTTGTTTTAATTCCTGGCTTGTATTTAGATTGTTTAATGTTTTGTATATCTGATTAGAGTTTATCTCCATACTTAACATTTTATGCTCTTGTACTGCTTAGTTTAGTTGAAATAATATTTAACAACATGCTATACTTACATTTGTTTGCTTTATTTATTTTAAGTAAATAGATAATAGATTGATTTTAATATTATTATTTCCTAAAGATATTTTAGTGTAGGATTGGATTTTGATTGCCTTATTGAATATCAGCTGTTTTACTACACACTGCCAATTTAGTATATATATAGTCTCATTCTGTAATATTCTTAAAGTTCTCATTTTTCAGTTGAAAATTTTTATACTCATAATTATTTTCAACCTGCTTTGTTTATAAGTTTTTCATTGTCTATATGGAAATTTGATTTGTTTATTCTATGCAAATGTGCCCACTATATATCCTGCACAATGTCTGATGTATCCTGTGCAAACATGTCCCACCTACCCCATGTATCCTGTGATCTTGTGAATGTCTTTGTATTCTTTGCAAATGTGCCCACTATATATTCTCTGTAAATATATCCAGTGGTGTGCCTACATAACTGTAGCATTACTGTTAAAATTATAACTTTTGTGACCTTGCCCTGTTTAATGGTTTATGTTTATTTTTATTTCAGTGTCGCTTACGTGACATGACTTACTCTGCTCCTATTACTGTTGACATAGAATACACGCGTGGCACTCAACGAATTATTCGCAACAATTTACCCATTGGACGGTAAATATGACATCACTTATTGAAGAGAATTAGCATTTTGATCGCATAGTTATTGCATTATAAAGGAAATGTGTCATTTTCTTGTAACTATTTTGGGGATTCGTTATTTCTTTGCAGTAAATTTGTGAAGATCATTTGTTTACAATAACTCTGCGAAGATTATTTCTTTGTAGTAATTTTGTGAAGGTTATTTGTTTGCAGAAAATCTATGATAAATATATCAAATTCAAAAATATTCTTTAGTTCCACAAAAATTACTTTTTTCAAAAACTGAATTTGAAGATAGTTAAGTTTTATTTTATTTTTTTAAATTGAAGTTTGATGTAGTAACCATGTACATGTATATATATATTTCTTTTACAGTTGCTCCTTGAACACTCGTTTACTGATGACATTGTCTTTAAGTGCTTTCAGGAGTGACATCAACAAATGAATTGAAATTTCACTCATTTCCTAAAATCTTGTTTGTGATACGATTGTTACTTTCACTTGTGTGTGGGTTGTTGTTTTCTTTTGATTTGTGTGTGCATGCATGTGCTGTTATAGAGAGGGATGATGGAAATTGTCGAGAAGTCATTGTTAATTTCATGAATGTTTGTGTATGTGGGGTGGGGGCTTGTAGGATGCCTATCATGCTAAGGAGCTCAAACTGTGTCCTTAATGGGAAGAGTCCTTCTGAGATGGCACGGCTAAACGAATGCCCCATGGATCCTGGAGGCTATTTCATAGTGAAAGGTACAGAGAAGGTCATTCTCATCCAGGAGCAGCTGTCTAAAAACCGAATGATGGTGGACATCGGTAACAAAGGCAATATGGAGTGTTCAGTCACAAGGTGAGTTCAAGGACAATGATTAATTATCTATTCAGCATTTTGACTGTTTTTTTCTGTGTAGGGTTGGAGGAGGGAATTTCGTTTTTGATTGTGGAATTGATTAGTCATACTTTCACATTTACAGATGGACAGACTTTCGCCTGAATTTATATTAGGAAGTACAGTATATTTTCTCAAGATTTTCTCGGGGAGTTGGGACCTTTTTTCCTAGAGCTTAAGTGCACAATTGGGGTAGGGATTTTTCCTGAATCTACTTAAAGAGTTTTCTAGAGCATTTGGGATAGATTTCTCTAGAATTTATTTGAATCATTGGGCATATTATTTCCTGAATTTACCTAAGGTAGAGTGATAGATTATCTCTAGAATTTATTTGAACAGTTGGGTAGATGTTATATCTGAATTTACTTAAGGTAGAGGGGTAGATTTTCTCCAGAGTTTTATTGAGAATTTGGGATAGATTTTTTTCAAAAGTTTACTTTTATCAGTGGACATATCTTTCTTTTTATTACTTAGTCAGTGGATATATTTTCCCTATTATGTACTCGATCACTGGATGTATTCTCTCTATTATATAATTGGTTCATGGATATATTTTCACTATTTTTAATTTGGATATATTTTCACTATTTTTAATTTGGATATATTTTCCCTATAATTTACTTGAACTTTTTCCTAGAATTTTACCTGAGAAGTTATGTAAATTTTCTAATAAAGGATTCTCTATTTCTAAATTTACTTCAGCAGTAAAGCATCTGTGACATTTGTTTGTAATTTTATTTCTTTTTCAAGTTCAACTCATGAGAAGAAAACAAAAACTTATGTTGTTATGAAGAATGGAAAATTCTACCTCAAGCACAACTCATTTTCCGAGGTGAGTAGTAGCTCATTTCAATAAGTCCCACTCATTTCCTGGGCAGATTAGCAGCATGATTCATGTAAGATCACCCTTTGCTTTGCTGTTACTGTACGTCACATATATTAAGTGAACACAGCACTAGTTCAAATAGTATTCGTATTTTTTCTATCAGAGCGTATTCCTCAGTCTCAGTTTTTGGTTATCATTATCATTGAATTGAGTGGTTTGGTTTTTTTGGTATTATTGTAGTGTTCCCCTAAAAGAAAAAAAACAAACGAAAGTTGACTTAACCACCAGACTAACCAACCATGTATATGCATACAAGCACACAAACTATACATACATGAGTAATTTGTTTCATGAGGGAATTTTTCTACTCCTCTTTTATATTTATCAATTGAAAAAAAAATGTATAAATTAAGCAATAAATTAAGTTTTTTCTGAATATTTACTAGATGCATATTCAATATTCTCAGCTTTTCTGACACACACACACACACACACACACACACACACACACACACACACACACACACACATATGAGTGCACACACATTTTGGTTACTAAAGGGAGATCACTTATTTTAAGGGACAGTACTGTGAGTTACTCCTTTATTTCTACAATTGAACATTATTAGCCCCTTAAATGCCTGTACACAAACTTTGATCTCATTGAAGACTATGAGATTAAAACCCATTACATGTACATAGACTGTTTCAGGGATGTTTCTGTATCTTGTGTTAATTTTGCTTTTTATACAGTTTGGCTCACTATAAAATATTTGAATATTTTGTATAGACTATCAGAGTTGTTAAGATCCCATTCTGAAATGCAACTCTAATCAGAAAAGTGTGTGTGTACATGCATGTATGTGTCTGTAGGATCTTCCTGTGGTGATAGTGTTCAAGGCCATGGGTGTGGAGTGCGACCAGGAGATTATACAAATGGTTGGCAGTGAAGAAGACACGCTGGTTGCTATGGCACCTTGCTTGGAAGAATGCCAGAGGTCACAAGTTTACACACAAAATCAGGTGAGAAGGACAGTGTTACCAGGAAATGAATACATTAATGTAACAGTTGTTCAGAAAAGAATGTAGATTGCTTATTATAATTTTTAGTTGGTACTGTTTAAATTTATTATCCATATTCTGAATTTTATCTAGAGTTAGATGATAGTTTTTATGTTGTGTGGTAACTTCATAAGATTAGCAGTTGTTATGTTAATTTCACAATGGAATTATATATAACGATTTTGAAGGCAATTGATTTGTCTAAATTAGTGCTAAATATATTAAAAGGCATTTGCTCTGTAAATTTTGTTTATCAAAAATTTTGTTTATCATAACTGCAATGCCAGAATCAAAGAAGTATAAAAATCAGAATTTAAATTTAAATAACTCTAAATGTGTCCTTCCTTGAATTAGTTACATCCTTTAATTTTTTAAATTCAACATTGCTCTTTGTGATTTCTAAGACACCAGGAGAAGTAAACCCTTCAGTTTAGGAGCATTTTTTGTATAGGCCTTGTGTGTTTCTATTTGGTACTGTGTACATTGTGTATCATTGTGTATTAAAATCTAATTATTGTGAAGTCCACTGACTATAGCCCATTTTCTCTCATTTGCCACTGGGTAAGAATAATTACTTCCAATTTTGTTCCAAGCAATTGTATAATGGAACAGAATTGAATGGAGGAAACTGGTTGTCAGGTCATCAGTGGTGCCCCAACAGTCAACAAGACTAAGGGATAGATAGATAGAGTTTTATAATTACTTGAAGTCTTATATTTTAACATCTGTTTGCTGACATTTGCAAACTGGTGTAAAAGTCATATGACCTCACTTTTATAAAGAATTTGTCAGAACAAAAATGTATTGGAAATAGCAAGAAAATAAATAATTGTGCATGAAAATTGTGTGATTTTCTCACTTCATGTGCTAGTAGTACTGAGAAAGCTATGCATACTTGAAACTCCGTTTGGATTAATAGAAAAAAATACCAGCAAGTTTGAAAATAATTGTATCTATTTTTTTAATTTTTATTTTATTTACGCATTACTTATTCACAGATAAGATGTCTTATGAAGTGCTTTAGTAAAAGTCTATGAAAAGTATAACTTTAAACATAGAAAGGAAGGTTGAGAATATTACCATTTGAATATATTAATGTCTTTTTATTTTAGTTTGATTAATTATTTTCAAGAGGATTTCTGTGGCTCTGTTGTGTCTCAGGCCCTCAAGCACATTTGGAACAAGATTCGAACTCGCAACTTATGGGGACCTAAAAAAAGTAAGGTAGATGAAGCAAGAGAAGTTCTGCATGACCTTGTGCTGGCTCACGTGCCAGTAAGTTGATTTTGTGCAAACATTTATCTTAAGTAATTAATGAAAATTTAGTTTCATGCTATGTCTGTATCTTGCTTTGATGTATTGTCATTGTTTTATTTCACACAGCTTTATGTGAGTTCTTGTGTAGTGTTAAAATGTGTTAAAAATTGGGATTTCTGTTCCACTTTTTTCCTTTCAATTTCAGTAAGTCAGTAAATAGAAATATTATATTTCTCAAATGTGTTATTTTTAATGTTCCAATTTCAAACATTGTAAGAGTTAAGATACCTGTCACCAATACTCCATCATTAAAATACCTGCCTCTGTTGTTAAGGTACCTGTCTACTTCATTAAGATACATGCTACCTACCTATCTGCATCATTAAGGTACCTATTTCCATCATTAAATTACCTGTCACCATTGTTAAGGTACCTCTTTCCATCATTAAGATACCTGATCCCTTCATTAAGGTATCTGTCTTCATTGTTAGGTATATGTTCCCAAAATTAAGGTACCTATCTCCATCATTAATGTATCTGCCTCTGTCATCAAAGTACTTGTTTTCCTTATTAAAATACATGTCTCCATTGTTAAGGTACCTGTCTCCATTGTTAAAGTACCTGTCTCCATCATTAGGATACCTGTCTCCATCATTAAGATACCTGTCTCTAATGTTAAGGTACTTGTCTCCATTATTTAGGTATCTGTCCCCAAAAGTTAAGGGGGACAGATCCCAAAGTCAAGGCACCTGTTTCTAATATTAAGGAACCTGTCTCCATTGTTAAATTACTTGTTTCCCTCATTAAAATACCTGTCTCCATTATTAAGGTATCTGTCTCCATTGTTAAGGTACCTGTCTCCATCATTAATATACCTACCTTCCTCCATTGTTAAGATACTTGTCTCCATCATTTAGGTATCTGTCCCCCAAAGTTAAGATATGTTCCCACAGTTAAGGCACCTGTCTCCATCGTTAAGTACCTGTCCCCATTGTTAAGGTACCTGTCCCCATTGTTAAGATACCTAACCCAAAGATAAGGTGCCTGTCCCCATTGTTAAGGTACCTGTTCCCAAAGTTCAGGCAACTGTCCCATCCATGGACTAGAAGCATTATCTTTGACTTTTGACTCTTGGTTATGATTTAAAAAGGAATTTTAATAGCCTTCAGTAATCTGTAAGTTTTTCTTAGTAAAGCTGCAGTAATTTTTGCAGCTGCCTTGGTATTTTGGGTAGTAGCATGAAATTATCACTTATCACACATTTTGATGTTAGTGGCTTTAATTTAACTGTAGCAGCTATATTAACATAACACAGGCACAAGTTCCTAGAAGACAAAATATTAACTTTTAATAATTTTGCTAACTCGATAAAAATCTGTTTACACTTTAGGGTTAATTGCATATACTAACATAGTAGCTGTTGAATCAAATACTTAATGATGTAAATATTATTATCATCTTTAGAATAATGCCTCTCACTTCATTGGACTATACTGAAATTTTAAGAACAACCCAGCCACTATTGAAGTAAATGACCTAAAATAAACAGTGCATATTGAAGACTTACAGGGAAATGTTGAATCAAAGAATTTAAATTTATAATTTCTTGTAAGATTTTTTCCTGTGGTGATGATTCTATTTTCCAAAGGAAGACATTGATCACCCTTGTGCCTCATTTTTAATTCTGTGCATTCCTCTCCGTATTAAGTATTATTTAAAGCTAACAGCATAAGTTTATTGGATACAAAGTTATAGAACCTTATTTTGGTCGATTCTTGCCATACTTTAGAAACATTGATTAAAAAATTGTTTGGACCTCTTCATTTGTTGTATTAGTTATTATTATAACAACCTCAGCATTGTAAATCATTTTATTGCAAGTGAAAACAAATCTCTGTATAGGTACCACAATGGAATTTCAAAATTAAGGCCATTTATTTGGCAATGATGGTGCGAAGAGTTATCCTTGCACAGATAGGCCGCATCCATGTTGACGACAGTGATTACTATGGCAACAAGCGTTTGGAACTGGCAGGACAACTACTGGCTTTGCTATTTGAAGATCTCTTCAAAAAATTCAATGCTGAGGTTAGTATTACTTGCAGGAGAGAATATTCAGTATGTTTATAAAAATAAGGCGTGTTTTGAAATTAGAACAATTTGTTATAAAACATTCACTTTAGAGCAGCTTCATTCATTGTTGCAGTTGAAAAAAATTGCTGACACAACCATTCCCAAACCACGAGCTGCCCAGTTTGACATTGTACGACAGATGCGACAAGATCAGATAACAAATGGTCTAGTCAATGCTATATCAACAGTAAGTGTAGCAATTCATTTATGGCAAGCAAATTATTTCTTATTCCAGGCAGTTTCTTTAATATGTATGAAATAAGTTCAAGTTTATACAAGAATCAATCTTGCGCATTACATTTTTAATATGCACACAAGAAAAATGACTTTAGAATATCTTTGCACAACTACAGATTCTGAAAACTCTGGCTCACTTCCTGTATTTATTTTGTAATGATTTTCATGTTTGTTTGAATGATCTTTAAACCAGATTGCTTTGGTTTTCAGGGGAACTGGACCATCAAACGTTTCAAGATGGAGAGAGCAGGTGTTACTCAGGTGTTATCTCGTCTTTCATTCATTTCTTGCCTTGGCATGATGACCCGAATAAATAGTCAGGTTCGACACTTTTTCTTTAACACATTTAATATATATTGCAATCTATTTTAGAGCTGCATGTGTATTTTATAAAACACTTAGTTTGAATTATTCATTCAATTCTGTTTTAGAGCCACATTTTTAAAAATAAAACATGTAATTTCTATTATATGATTAGATTTTATTTTAGAGCCATATATGTATTTTATAAAACATCTAGTTTGAATTATATGATTGGATTTTATTTTAGAGCCACATGTGTATTTTGTAAAACATGTAGTTTGAATATACTTGCAGATGCACCTGCTTTTGTGTTCAGTTATAGATATCTAATATGTACATACACTTCTGTTGGCCTAAGTTTTTATAGAAATCTAGTTTGTACATACACCTCTGTGCACCTGCTTTCATGTTTGTTTAAAGATATCTGGCTTATAAATGCTCCTCTGTGTACTGCTTTCATGTTTGCTTATAGATATTTGGCTTATACATGCTCCTCTGTGCTCTTACTTTCATTTTCATTTCATCTTTCCAAAGTGATCATACCCGATTTTTGATTTGTCAGGATTTTACAGCAGGCTCATGTATTCACAAAATCATCTTGCATTGATGGCATTGTTGTTTCGTAGTTTGAGAAGACAAGGAAAGTGAGTGGCCCTCGGTCTCTGCAGCCTTCACAGTGGGGACTTCTCTGCCCATCAGATACGCCTGAAGGAGAAGTGAGTACTTATTTTGAAATTGATGTTGTTTTCCTTTTTCACAAAACTGCTAAGCTGTCTGAGATCTTAACTCTCTTCTGACGTGATTTTGGTGATTTTTCTCCTTGTTACATGCAAGATTTATTTAGAACATATCACTGCCAAGGTTCTGAGGTGTATATATATACTTATTAATTTGACAGGCATGTGGACTGGTAAAAAATCTTGCATTGATGACTCACATCACTACAGATCAGGATGAACAGCCATTGATACGTCTGGCCTTCAACATGGGGGTTGAAGACATTATGCTTTTGAATGGCGAGGAATTTTCTAGTCAACATGTTTACGTTGTCTTCTTGAATGGTACTTTTTATTGTTGTCTTACAGGTGTCGAAAGAATTTAAAATATTTAAAATAATTCTTATTATTTATAATTGTTTTCTATTTGTTTTTTCAACATATATTTGTGCTGTTAAATTTTATGCAACTTATAAATAATAAATAAATGTGTTAATAAGGGTTCATAAACGACTAAGAGCATCAGTGACCTCCCACACCCATCTAATTTAAAATTTAAGTCATTTAAAAAAAAATTTAATTGAAGCAAGATTAATTCTAATTTTTAATTTTATGTATTGTTTTAAACAATTATATAATCATCATTTATTTTAAATAAGATTATTTTTTGGATTGTTTTGCATTCCAAAGAACTGATGACATATTTTCCTTTGCAAAAAAAAAATATAAATCTGGACTGTTGCTGCTGATTTTTTTCTTGTTTAATCCATAGACGTTAGAAAAGAAATGAACAAATTGTTATAGTTCTAATAGGTTTCTTGGGGTTTTTTTGTTTTTTTTTTTTGTTGTGATTTATTTCAATTTTTGACTTGAACTGAAATGATTTTATGCTTCAGGATAAGGAATTACATTATCTTCTCTTCACCTTGATTATTGAAGTTTTGTTATTGCATAGAAGTTAGATAACTATCATTATTCCGAGATTAGCTCCAAAGAAAATGCTTTCATAAACAGTTTTGCACTGAGAAATGCATACAAGCAACACCCTGAGTTTTCCATATAAAATAAACTGTATTGCTGATAGCAGTAATATTACTAACTCAGTTTTGCAGTTAAACAGAATGCAAATTTTACAGACACAATCAGAAATTGATTTCAGTTAAAATGAAAGTTCAGAAGAGGGAGAAGAATGTTAGTGGCCTGTTTGCATTGATTAAGAAAACACACACATACACACACACAGTATGGTATTTTCTTTTCTTTTAAAATCAGTATGCTGATTCAACATACTTTCTTAATATTGACCTAAATGAATAACCATGCAATGATATTTAAAACCACTATGAAGTAAAGAAAACCAAGCGCAATGCAAGTAGTGAAGTCTCTGGGCATTTCAGATGTACACAGAGGAGAAGTATATATTAACAAAATCATCTTTACTTTGTTTAGTCAATGCAAAAATTGGACAATAATGGCTACATAGAGAAATCAAACACCAATTTGAACTGACAACTGAGACCAATCTGAGCCATCAAAATAGGAAAAATAAATTTTATGAGTTTTTTCAGTTAAAAAATAACATTTTATATAACAACTGAATGTATGTCTAAATGACTATCAGAAGTTGATAAACAGAAAACTCACCCCACAGCAAGCAAGAGGTCGAAGTCATTCAGAACTAGATCATACTTCTATTGGCGGAGCAGGTGGAAACTTGTAAAAATTGATCCTGAATGAAAAGCAATATTGTTGATTTAAAAATATAAAATCAAACATTATTATTGTGATAATGCAAATGTAGTATTTAGAATAGACTTGCTCAGTGACTGGCTACTTCACATAAAGCACTCACCAATTTTTAACTTACAAAATTGTCTTAACATTTTATTTATATCACGTATGGATAAAGCAATTATCTTCTCTTTGAAAGACATGAACTGATATCATTCGTAGTTGCTTCCTTTTTTTGTGCAAATTTAACTCCACTTTTCAATGACTACAGCATATTAATGAATAAATCATTTCCATATAAAAATCAAACCCTAATTCCTTTTTTTCTTGGCTCTAGGTAACATTCTTGGTGTTATCCGGGATTACAAACGCCTTGTCAGTACATTTCGTTTAATGCGACGTTCTGGTTATATCAATGAGTTTGTCTCCATCTTCCCTAACCACTCCCACCGCTGTGTTTACATTTCTTCTGATGGTGGCAGAGTATGCAGGTCAGAAAACATTTTTTCCTTAAGTGTTGTTAGAAAGATGCTTTATATAATTATAATTAGTGTACCATAAATACATGAATACTTTATTTGGATATGAATTAAACCAAAGAATGGCATTACTTCTAACCATTTAGACACTTTCTTTAATTATTGATCCAGGTAGTATCTCCAATGAACAGGTTACCGGAATTGATAGAACTTCCATGGATAAATCATTAAATGATTGATCTTTATGGTTTTCCTGATGGCTGGCTAAAGTAACACTTAAAACATTAAAGACATTCAGGATTAAATTAGAGATTAAATGGTTGGTGTCTGTACTTCACAAACCCCAAAGTCTTGCATAATTGATTGATTATTTTGGTATTTTTATGAATAAATGAAGTCATTATTTTTGCCAGTTCTAGGATGTCAAATATGGTTGCTTTGTATTTGTCATTACTGTGACTAATTTAGCTGACAAAGATTAGTAGGATGGCATTAATTTAATATTTTTAATAGTATTTTAGAATAGAGAAGACAGTTAATGTTTGTTGATGATTGCATTTTTGATTCATTAAATATTATAGATATTTAAACAAAATTTCTTTACTATCATTGCTTTTCATAAGAGAAAACCCAATTAAAAATAAACAAAGTAAAAGTAAAAATTAAAAAAAAATAATAAAACCAGCAAATACAAAAATACCTAGTTAAATATTTTGAACATTTTAACAGGCCATACATCATCGTGAAGAATATGCGGCCCTTTGTCACATCAAAGCATATTGATGAACTTTCACAGGGTGTAAGGTACGTAATTAATTTAATGCTGGTAGAGTTAATTCCTGTTATTTTGTGGCATACTGCAGGTAATGTCTCTACTAATTGTAGAATTAGTGCAAATAAACACTCCATTATTGTTTTTATTATTATCATAGCTATGAGGAAAACATCTTTGTAGAATTAGTGCAAATAAACACCCCATTATTGTTTTTATTATTATCATAGCTATGAGGAAAGCATCTTTGTAGAATTAGTGCAAATAAACACCCATTTTTCATTATTATCCTAGCTATAAAAGAAAGTATCTTTATTTATATTGTTAATATTTCATTGGAAGAAAGAACAACAATAATATTATTATTACATTTCATAATAACAGTATGAAAACCTTTGATATTGTGCTTGCATTTTAAATCAGTGGTAGTTGCATGGACACCTCTAGATGTGCTTGCGTCTCTTTGTATATAAAGGACTCTTTATCTTACCTCTGTTTTCCTCATGCATGGTGTTAAGAACAGACCACACAAGAGAGAAAGGATTGCTGGCCAAGAGAGTCCATATGAGAGACTGTTTCTCTCTCTCACTCAGATATCATTATAAAGAGAAAAATGGGCTGCTATATATGTTAAAAAATCTATTTATGTTCTGTTTTCATGCATATTTATTGTTGGGTCATACTTTACCCCTTCCTCTTGTGGAGAATATTTCCAAAAACTTCCCCCATTCTAAAAAAATTTTTGTTGAATGCTGAATGATTACTGCTAACCCCTATATTATATTACCTCTAAAAAGAGGTAAAATAGTTGCAGAACTGTTCATAATTAAAAGTAAATTTTTAAAAAATCTAAAAATGGTTGCAGAGCTGTTTATAAATATAATTAAAAGTAAATTTTAACAAATCCAAAAATGGTTGCAGAGCAGTTCATAATTAAAAGTAAATTTTAAAAAATCCAAAAATGGTTGCAGAGCTGTTCATAATTAAAAGTAAATTTTAACAAATCCAAAAATGGTTGCAGAGCTGTTTATAAAGGTAAATTTTAAAAAATCCGAAAATGGTTGCAGAGCTGTTCATAATTAAAAGTAAATTTTAAAAAATCCGAAAATGGTTGCAGAGGCTGTTCATAATTAAAGTAAATTTTTAAAAATCCGAAAATGGTTGCAGAGCTGTTTATAATTAAAGGCAAATTTTAAAAAGTCCTAAAATGGTTGCAGAGCTGTTCATAATTAAAAGTAAATTTTAAAAAATCCAAAAATGGTTGCAGAGCTGTTTATAATTAAAAGTAAATTTTAAAAAATATATGCACAGTAGGATAAAAGAATTTAATGTTGTATGCAAGTTAACCCTTAATATTATGTACAAGAGTTCTTTTGGTTGGTTTATATAATGAACAAACTGCTAAAAGTCATAGAAGAGTAGGGCTCTTTTTAAAAAATATTGTTGGTTGTTATTTCAGTTTATATATATATAGAGAGAGAGAGCTTACATTATTCATAGAACATTCCTTTTTGTAAATTCTTTTAAAGTTGCAAGAGTTCTCTTTTAGGAGTTTTGAGGATTTTCTGCGCGAAGGACTGGTGGAATATTTGGATGTCAATGAAGAGAATGACTGTCTGGTTGCTGTCTATGAAAAGGACATCACTCGGTATGTTTTCAAGGTTGTTTATCAAGAATCTTTTGCTTACAGTCCACAGAGTAACCAGACATTCAAAGTGGTTTTTAAGCAAAAGCATTTTAAAGTAATCTGTTATTTTTCTGGGTTTTGTTTTCAGGTGTTTACATTTATTTTATATGTATTATAATTTCCTTAATTTTAACAGATTTTTCTCTGCTAATGCTTCCAAGTTTATTAAAAATATATGTAATAAATGTAACACATAAACTTAGAAATATGTAACATTCTAAAATTAAAAAAGAATTTGCTAAATAAAGACAAATGTTTTCAGAACCAGCTAAAGAAGACGCTAAGCCAATATGGAAATAAGCTAATTCATTAATGTTAGGTGTTAAGATTAAGTATAGCAAATTTCAAAGTTTCTGATTTATTGTTATTCACAAGCCATTATATGAGATGAAGCTGGTGATGATAAAGAGGACAGTTCTCTATTTTACTAAAGGATTGTGCTTGATAAAAATAAAATGTTGAGTACATTAGTGTACCTTAACTAAACAAACTAAACAAGAATTATAAAATCAGGTCTTGACCTTACTTCAGCCCACAGCAATTAGCCATGTAATAGTTTAATTTTGTGATTTCCTTATGGTTGATGTAACTTCGATTTTTGTTCAGAATTTTAATTTAATACATATTGCAAATCATTGCTCTTTAATTTGCAAGAAATTAATTAATTTAATTTAATTAAATGTTTATGAGAGGAAATTAAAAAAAAAAATTACTTATAAATCTTTTTTATTAAATAAGTATTTATGCCAGGGTATTTGTTTTAAATCAACTTCCTGAAACATCTATAGCTGTATTTTAATAAGTACTTTTGCTAGGACATTAGCAATAAAAAAAAATTGTGTACATTTTGCTTTCAAGGTAACTTTTTAAATGCAGCATAAGTTTCCTGCTTACTTGATGTTTTAGAACTATATAATGAATCTTTCTCTTAACAGGGAGACTACCCACCTTGAGATTGAACCTTTCACCATTTTGGGAGTATGTGCAGGTTTAATTCCCTATCCCCACCATAACCAGTCACCTCGTAACACTTACCAATGTGCTATGGGCAAACAGGCCATGGGTAAGTTACTCATTATCTGCAGCTGTTGAGCCATGTCTCTATGACTGTTGCCGTTCAGCACTAAGCTACTTATACCAAATAATAAACAAGCCATTGTGCATATTTGGCAATGATATGTGATAATTTAATAAAAAATTGCTTATATTGCTAGTTATTAAATTTTAGTTACTTATTATTATTATCATGTTCGACTGTTTCTTCATGCAGTTTAATTTTGTCATTTTAAATTGTTAAATAAACTTTTCTCAGGCACCATTGGACTGAACCAGAAGAACCGCATTGACACTCTGCTATATCTGCTGGCCTACCCTCATGCTCCGCTTGTCAAGTCAAAGGTATTTGCCTGCATGAGCGCACACCATTCGATCAATTAATTTTATATTAGTCTGCAGTGATGTAAAGGAAAAGTGTTCAGATCTTTCTTCTTCTCCATATTCTCATGTTTTATATTTTTTTTAATTGTTGGCAGACTATTGAGTTGATTGACTTTGACAAGTTGCCTGCCGGACAGAATGCCACAGTGGCTGTAATGAGTTACAGTGGCTATGACATTGAAGACGCATTGATCATAAACAAAGCATCTCTGGACCGAGGTAAAAATTGTAAAAAATTATTGCAAGTTTGTTTATTATCTTGTTTGTTGAAAAATCATTCAAATTTAGATGTTTTAAAAGTTATTTTTCTATGAACTTGAACACAAATCAGAGTCTTTGTTGATGCATGAGGCTGCTACTTGGTGATTAGGAGGGGTCCACTAATGGATCCCTGATAACTCTGGTCAGAGTTAAAATTGTGAATGCATTTTTTTAATAGATGCTGTTTTGTAGACTTAGTTATCAATAATCTGAATTAAAATTATTCATTTATATGAGAGCATGTAATTGATAAAAAGATTTGTTTATTTTTTTCTCCTTGAATCCTGTTATTAATCTTTCTTTTGATATACAGACATCAGATATTTTCACTACATAATCTATTCCAAAAGTGTAAGTCACATTTTAGGACTTTTTTCTTGTGCAATTTCACTTGATACTCAAGCAAACGACACTTAGCTGTGTTTTGTTGTACCTGCATTATAAAAGAGTGCCTATATGGCCTCTTATAACCCCCCCCCCCCCCTTCCCTTGTATGTATATATTGTACAAGTTAGCTGTCACATAGATCTGTTCTTTCAATTGTTTGAAAATTTCTGAAATATTTTATAAGTAATCAGAACACTAAATATCATTGCCTCTTACTTGGTCCTTAAGGGTACTATTTCTTGTTCATTAATCAAGCACCATTTTTGAAATTGTCCTAAGTGAAACTGTCAGAAAAGCTGACGGTCAGCAGGGTATATTTAAAAGTTAAATTTGTTGTACTTCCTTTTTATGCAGATTTGTTGCATCTCTGAATAGTGCAGAAAGTCTTAGAGACGAGATAAAATATATTTTTAAATATATCTAGTTTAAAGTAAATAGATCCTGTTCTATAAAAATAGATCATTTCAAAGTGAACAGATCCAGTTCTATATAAATAGATCTATACAGACTAAGTAAGACTAGTCCTGTGTAAATAGATCTATTTTAGAGTTAATAGATTCAGGTCCTACTTGCATAGTTTGTTGTTTTTTTTAAGAACTTAATTACTTAATCTCCTTCTGCAGGTTTTGGTCGGTGCTTAGTGTACCGTAAGCAAACGGTGACAGTAAAACGTTATGCAAATCAGACTTTTGATAAGGTGATGGGACCTCTTGTAGATGCTACTACTCATAAGCCAATTTGGCGGCACCAAACTCTTGACTTTGATGGTATTGTTGCCCCAGGTGAGTTTCCTAAATGTTTCTCAATCCAGTCTTGCTGTGACATGGACATATTTTTATTGTATTGTCGATGTAAAGTCTTATTTAGTGTCTCTGTTTTGTCCCTTGTTGATTAGTTTTCTTTTAAATCTTTTAGTTTAGGATTGAAAAAGAATTGCTAAAGCTTTATATATAGAAAGAATGAGGAAACAGTATATAAAAATACATTTTAGCAGTTGTATGTACTTTTTTCTCAGAATAGGGATATTGACAAATAATTCAGTAACTGATCCACTAACAAATGCTATAAACATTATGAGCAATGATTATAATAACTCCCACAGATGAAATTGAAAGAGGAAGCATACGTGTTTTTGGTTACCAAGTCCTTTTCAAGTTTTGGTGAAGAGTTATGGGTAGGAAATATTATATTAACTGCTGGCATTTTAGACACTGACGGTAAAGACAGCAATGATGGAGACGAAGCTAATTTAATGACCTTTTCGTGGGATCATTCAACAGGCGAATGCTTGGAAAACAAACAGGTGATGGTCAACAAACACATGCCAACCGTCACCATGACACCGCTTCAGACGGCTGCTGGGCAGGCCAAGCAGGCAGAGTATCGTGAAGTTCCATTAATGTGAGTGAATTTGCTGGACAGTTTGTTGTATACTTTGTGTTATCATGAAATTCCTTTTAATGTGAATGAATTTGCTGGACAATTTGTTGTATACTTCGTGTTGTCATGAAATTCCTTTTAATGTGAGTGAATTTGCTGGACAGTTTGTTGTATACTTCGTGTTGTCATGAAATTCCTTTTAATGTGAGTGAATTTGCTGGACAGTTTGTTGTATACTTTGTGTTATCATGAAGTTCCATTAATGTGAGTGAATTTGCTGGACAGTTTGTTGTACACTTTGTGTTATCATGAAATTCCTTTTAATGTGAGTGAATTTGCTGGACAATTTGTTGTATACTTTGTGTTGTCATGAAATTCCTTTTAATATGAGTGAATTTATTAGACTTATTATTACTCTTCAGTTCATGCTTTTCCATTTGCTGGATTGTGTGTTACCTGCCTTTTGTGTTTTCATGACATTCTATTTAATATGAGTGTCTTGACTGGACTTTGTATTACCTATTCATTTGTTATGAAATTCTATTTAATGTGGGTATGTATGTCTTTACTGGGCTTTGTATTACCCATTACGTTATCATAAAGTTCCATTCACTTTGAATGAATTTATTTGCCAATGTATACCCATGAAATCATGAAATTTAATTCAATGTGAAGATCTTTTCTGGATTTTTCACTCACCTCATTTTGTGCTTTACTTGAGAGTCATCAGTTACTCATTGAGTAAAAGAAGAGCAGTGCACATAGAGTTCTAAAGAGTCATCATTTACTCATTGAGTAAAAGAAGAGCAGTGCACATAGAGTTCTAAAGAGTCATCATTTACTCATTGAGTAAAAGAAGAGCAGTGCACATAGAGTTCTAAAGAGTCATCATTTACTCATTGAGTAAAAGAAGAGCAGTGCACATAGAGTTCTAAAGAGTCATCATTTACTCATTGAGTAAAAGAAGAGCAGTGCACATAGAGTTCTAAAGAGTCATCATTTACTCATTGAGTAAAAGAAGAGCAGTGCACATAGAGTTCTGTAGAGGTGGTGGTATATATAGTTTTGACATGCATCTCCATGTTTGAAATATCCATCTGCAGGAGTAACTATAATTATTTGCAGCATAAGTGCATAATGTTAACTTTCTGTCAAATAATTATCAAATTACTCTTGCTGTCATAGCAACTGGATTTTCTTCTAGTATAGGTGACAGTATTCAAAAGAAAACACAAGAAAGCTTTGCCTCAGTTATAAACATTTATAAACAAATAATGTGCATCAGGTACCTGGAATTTTTTTTCATTGTATTAGTTACAAGGGGCCTGTACCATCCTATGCAGAAAAGGTGCTGATAACATCTAATCCTGAAGAGTCTTTTCTTGTGAAAATTCTGCTCCGACAAACTCGTAGACCTGAAATTGGGGACAAGTTCAGCAGTAGACACGGACAGAAAGGGTAAATTTATTCTGACTTCATTATTATTCATTCATTAATAAATTTTAAATGTGTTTTTTCCATGTGATTGTGTTGTATTTTTTGTATCTGCACACCTCACGGTATAACTTATCTGAGTAATTACATGTACTATTGTTCTTTACATTTTTTCTTATTTTCACATGAGAAAAAAGAAATTAATTGCTCTTTGCTTTATTTGTGAAAATGTTTAAAATCAAATTTGCTGGTTTAAGAATTAATAAATGGATCATGTTGCCATTTAAACATAATTCATTTTAATTTCCTTATCTTTCAGTTTTGATAGGCTTGTTGCAAAATGGCAAATGAAAAATCAAGAAAGTTATTACAATAGTTGTTTTTTTACTCCCAGTTGTTTTATTATAGTAGATGTGACATAAATTCAGCACAACAAGGGAGGAAATTTAGCTGGTGGTGTAGTTTTTAAATAAATAGTAAAGAGAAATGGAGACGATAAAGTTTAAAAATGTTATCTGCTGTCATTTGTATTTTGTGAATGATGAAGGAAATGTTTTAAGAAATAACAAGAAGGCAATTTATATCTTTTGTTTATTCTCATTTGTTTGGGTTTTTTTGTAAAATAATTCTATCATGGAAAACTTAGAAATGTTACCCCAAAAGAATTAGAGAAGCTATCCTTTTAATTAAATTACATAATCATAATCTCCATAAACATAATTTATAAGTTGATTTTTTTTTTCAGAGTCTGTGGTTTAATTGTTCCACAAGAAGATATGCCTTTCACTGACCTTGGAATCTGTCCTGATATTGTGAGTACAATTTACAGAAACTTAAATAAGTTAAAATGGTTCAAGACTAGAGAATTTAAATTATATAGGTCACCTTTCCATTTGATCTTTAAAAAAAATTTACTAAAACAAAAATAGTATAAAAGAAACAGTACATTTTTAAGTGCAAATAAGTTTGTGAGATTCCCCCCACCTCCACCGATAGAGTATTTATCTTAGCCTTTACTATTAGGAGTGTTTAATATACAAAGAAGGCCACTAAAGTCAAAAGCTAGCAAGGGGGGCAATCTAAGCTACACCATTTTCTTAAACATGTATCCCCTTTCACAAAATGCAGTCTTATTATTAATCCATTTGAGCTCAGTCTTTTTCTTGTACGTTACAGTTAGATGCTGTTGTGTTGTGCTAAAAAATGTTTAAGAAATTTAGTTTCTGGCCTTCATTTAATTTCAAGTTGAGGATTTGCTTCTTGATCAAAATCATTTAATACATTTAAAAAATGTTTTCATTATCTTTCTAATTTTTTTTAGTGTAAAAAAAAAAAAAAAATTAAAAACAGGTTAGTAGGGGAAATTGCAAGACATTGTCATGAAAAATAGATCAAGAGCTTAAGAATTAATAAGAAAACGGCTGAACCCATTCTTTAGCAGGTTAAATAAATTACATGGTCTTTCTGTTTATTTAGATAAATTACTGGGTCTGTTTAGATAAATTACTGGATTTAATTATTTAGATAAATTACCGGACCTATATGTTTATTTAGATAAATTACTAGATTTAATTATTTAGATAAATTACTGGATCTATATGTTTATTTAGATAAATTACTAGATTTAATTATTTAGATAAATTACTGGGTCTATTTATTTAGATAAATTACTGGATCTGTCTGTTTATTTAGATTAAATACTGGGTTTTATTATTTAGATAAATTACTTATTTAAAAGATAACTATCTATTTACCTATTAGGTCTGGGTGTATTTAGAAAAAAATAAATACATCTGTTAGTGAGAGAAATTACTGGGTCCGTTATTTGATGAGTCTTTTTAGAAATTATTGGATCTGATATAATTTATTAAGAGAAATTACTGAGTTTGTTATTTGCTGAGTCTTTTAGTGAAAGAAATTAGTGAGTTTATTCAGAGAAAGTACTCATTCCTTTATTCAAATAAATTGCTGCCATTTATTCTGAGAAACTATTGGATTTATTCAGAGAAATTTCAGGGTTAATGTTTAGAGTTAATATTGGATTTATAATTCAGTTCTAGGTATCTTTTTCAAAGTAAGTACTGGTTCTGTTATTTACAAAAAATACTTTGTTGGTCATTGGTTCATTTATTCTTAGAAAGTATTATTTTTGTTATTCAGAGAAAGTTGTAGGTTTGTTTAAAGAAATTACTGGGTCTGTTATTCAAAAAAATTACTGCTCATAATTGAGTCTATTTTTTTTAAAGAAAAAAAGAAATTACTAGATGTATTTATATTACTGGTTCACTTTTTAGAACAATTGTTCAATATATTAATCTTTGAAATTACTGGGTACATCATTTAGGGTAAGATACTAGAAAATAAAATATATTTTAATATGACTTATTTTTCTTTTCTGGAATATTTACCAAGTGTCTCCAGATATGCTTTAACATAACACTTGGATAAGTGAGTTCTGTATTTTGTGGACTCCAGAATAAAAGTAAAAATTGTTCCACTAAGAGTTTCCTAACCATTTTTATCTTAGTGTGTATTTTTCAAATTTTTCTATTTCGGCTAATATTTGTATTGAAACTTTGGGCCCATAGATCATGAATCCTCATGGCTATCCATCACGTATGACAGTTGGTAAACTGATAGAACTTTTGGGTGGCAAAGCAGGCGTGCTTGAAGGAAAATTTCACTATGGCACTGGTAAGATCTCAAAATTATTTGACTTTTTTGTGTAATAATTTTTTTTTAATATTCCAAAAATTAATGTCCATTTAGTAATGTCAATAATTTGCAAGGCATTTGAAAAGTTTTGCAATATAATTTGTCATTATGGTGACAGAACGTTTTAGCCTCTATTAGTGATTTTGTCATTTTAAAAAATACAGAAGCAAAACTGATTATTGTTGAATTTTAAATATTTATTTTATTCAAAGTTAGTCTTATTTTTATTATTAGCCATTACAGTTTGAAATAAAATGGCAGCATAATATAATTTTTATCTGCTGTTGATCTTAGAAGTGCTATAATAAATAAAGTCACTGGGTTTTGTATACTATAATAATAAAGTCACTGGGTTTTGTACGCTATAATAAATAAAGTCACTGGATTTTGTATGTTTGCTTGAAAGCCTTTGGAGGAGACAAGGTAGAAGACCTTTCAGAGGTGTTAATTCGTCACGGCTTCAATTACCTTGGCAAGGATTATGTTACTTCTGGTCTTACAGGGTACGTATTTCAGAATGAAAGCTCACACTAACATTGCTTTCTTCAGTTTGCTTTTGACTTTAATTAGTGTTTATTTGTTAGTGTTCATTTATTAGTGTTAATTTGTAGTGGATAGGGTTCATGACATTTAGAAGTTTTTAAATAGTGTTTGCATATAGATACTCTGTTTATTTAAAAGCTAACATCTTGACTGAGGTGACAATTTGTAAAATAAAATACATATTCTTTTGGGTTATAGGTTTAACGTTTCATGGGATTTGTAAAATAAAATACATATTTCTTTGGGTTATAGGTTTAACGTTTCATGGGATTTGTAAAATAAAATACATATTTCTTTGGGTTATAGGTTTAACGTTTCATGGGATTTGTAAAATAAAATACATATTTCTTTGGGTTATAGGTTTAACGTTTCATGGGATTTGTAAAATAAAATACATATTTCTTTGGGTTATAGGTTTAACGTTTCATGGGATCTGAGCAGTTCTAGTGTCATGAAAGTGATGCATGACAGATTTCTCATAAATTGAATTTGTTTTTATTCTTCTGTTTAACTGTTTTGAAAATATTCATGCATAACTTTCTATAAGAGTTTGATATGACATAAACACTTACAAATAAATAACATCAAATTAATGCACGTCAGAATTGCAACATGATAAATTCTTCTGAATGGTCTTGTGAATGACCACAGCTGTTAAACTGCAAGGTACTCTACTAACAGTTTATCCTAACTTCTTCATGCTAATAAAGTCAGTGCTAGATAATTGTAATATCATTTATTTCTTAAATAAATCTAAAAGACTACAATAATTAATGACCATTATTCTAAATTTATTAATCCAGCATAATGAAAATTGTGAAATTGCATTCGTTATTCTGGATTTCTTAAGCAACATAATGAGTACAGCTGTAATGTAGCGTAATGACGAGAATTGTGGAGTAGATAATGAAACAGCAGCCTTCTGGCGGTCTTACAGTTAGAAAACTTTGGTAAACTCTCAGAACCTTGCCTTTTGTATTGGACCCAAAGAAGAGAGTTAATCCCATTTTTACCTAAACATTCATTGCTCTTTCTTTGATATTGTTGAACAGAATAAATACCTAAACATGCATTTGTAACTTTGATATTGTCGAACAAATAAGTACCTAAACATCTGTTATTTGTGATTTTAATATTGTTGAATGGAATAAATGTCTTAACATCTCTTACTCCTAACTGATATCATTGAACAGAATAAATACCCTAAAATCCATTATCTGTAACTGATGTCATTGAACAGAATAAATACCCCAACATCCATTATCTGTAACTGATATTGAACAAAGTAAAGTAAAATTCACATACCCTGTAACCCAACTTGCATTGAGACTCCTTGTCAGCTCTTCCAATAACTTAAAAGGGCCTCTTATAGACTTGTGACCAGCCTGATTCTACCAAGAAGAGATTATTTAAAGTCCTCGAGTGGGAGAGTATCTGCATATTATTTATCTTACCAACCAACAATTTAATTTTTCAGAGAACCAGAAGAGGCCTATGTATACTTTGGGCCAATCTACTATCAAAAGCTGAAGCACATGGTTCTGGACAAAATGCATGCCCGTGCCAGAGGTCCAAGAGCTGTATTAACCCGACAACCAACAGAAGGTCGCTCGCGAGATGGTGGTTTGCGTCTGGGCGAAATGGAAAGAGATTGTTTAATTGGATATGGAGCCAGGTATGGTAATTCTTCCCCCCCCCTTCCCTTAGACATAGATTTTCATGATGAAAGTCAATTAATAATATGGATACATCCTGTTTTACATAGTTCGAAAAAAAGAAAGATAACTTCTGCTGAAGAGTAGCGCAGAAAAATCTTCTAATGTTCTGTTGCTGTTTCAGCATGTGCTTCACAACTTCCCACACCACACCACAATCCCTACTTCTTTTGTTGTCAACTCACACTACACACTCCAGTCGACTCCCCTTTGTTATGTTTTTATTTCAGTTTATTTTTGCTGTTCGATCCAGATCTATTAAATCCAGAAGTTTGTAATGTTTTCATTAATGCAACCTAATTATTTTAATATAAATTTTTACTTTAGAAGGCAATAATTTTTCATTAATTGTATTATGTTTGATTATCTGGATTTGTTCCCCTTTATCTGGGTCACTTTTAGGCACTTATGGTCTGAACATTTAGCACTAATATAACATTCTTTGTGTGTGTATGCTTAGGAAATAGTGTGTGTGTGTGTGTGTGTGCATGCATGTGCATGTGTGCGTGCATGTGTTTGTGTGTAGAAAATATTGTGTATATGTGTGTGCAGATCTACATATGTATGAACATTTCAGGGGACTTGCAAATGAGGTGTCTTCTCAAACATCATCTAAAAAAATTCTGAGATTTATTTTCAGTTTTAAATGACTTTTAATTGTTTTGGAAATTAATATTGTTTATAATTATTTGAATTTTTTTTTAAATTGCAGTTGAGATTGTTAGTTATTTGTTTTTATTATTAACATTGAAATAACAGTGATTCTGTTCTATTTTTTGTTGTTGACGTTTTATTCCCCAGCATGCTACTGTTGGAACGATTGATGATCTCAAGTGATGCCTTTGAAGTTGATGTGTGCAGTTATTGTGGTCTTATTGGATACTCTGGATGGTAAGAAGTTACTCGTGAATAACAATTTACTGCTTCAGTATTTACCAAACAAATTATTGCATGTTTTTTTCTTTTAAAGCAATTCTGCTCAATAAATGTTTTGGTTACAGTGAAGATTCTTTCTTGGATGAGATAAGAAATTTCATATAAGAAATCTGTAAAAGTAACAAATGGGAACAGATTGATTGTAATTGAATAAATTTAATTAGTTTCGATATTTCCCCTCTATTGGGCTGAAACTGTTTTAAATGACACACACATTAAACCTATTTACAATTACAAAGACAACTCCATTTAAATGCATATTGCATTGTGCATAAATCGATTACCTGCCTAGCAATATCACAGATAAAAATCTTATGCACCCCAGTGAAGTGCTCACTGAAAATTAAGGCTGCATCTGGATTGCTGCTGTAAGTGCAGGTCACTGCAAGTGGGAAAGTAACTCTTACCAATTTATAATGAAGCGTTTAAAATGTTCTCTAGATTAAAATGGAATGTTTGC
The DNA here is from genome assembly GCA_028829895.1 of Sinotaia quadrata. Lineage (NCBI taxonomy): Eukaryota > Metazoa > Mollusca > Gastropoda > Architaenioglossa > Viviparidae > Sinotaia > Sinotaia quadrata. The sequence goes on from CM054181.1 coordinate 81,563,029, forward strand.
TATCAGTTATTATAACAACTTTACATGTCTTGCAACATTTAAAGGAGCAGTTTTAAGTCTAAGCAGTTAAGTAGGTTCACTGTATATTTCTGTGTGTGTGTGTGTGTGTGGTCATGCATGTGTTGCTTAAGGTGTAGTAGTGTTCAATTTGTGTCATAACTATTTATTATTAGGTGCAAGTTCTGCGAGTCATCTAAGAATGTGTCAACTCTCAAGATGCCTTATGCTTGCAAGCTTCTGTTCCAAGAACTTCAGTCTATGAACATCATTCCCAGACTTTCTCTCAAAAAGTACAACGAATTGTAGCACCAACAGTAAACAGCTCTTTTGGACATTAAACACATCAACAGTAACCAGGTAGAATTAACAGACTGTAATAATAATAACATTCACACAGTCATAAATGGAATATTTGTGTCAGAGGTATTGTATAGTGAGTTGTTTGTGTTAACTGCAGCAGATGTTGTACCTTTGAAGAGATTTTCTATGTGGACTTAATTGTAGCAAGTAAAGAGTGCTGACATGCTGCCTTCACCTAGCTGGCAAAGATTGGATATGTAACCTTTCTTTAAGTAGCCTTATCTCAGAGCTTATGCTACCTAATTCTGACAGTGATTCCAGGTACTGTGTTCATGCATCATTAGCATTTGACAGCATCAAGATCCTGCCTCAGAAGTTGTCTCAGACTGACCCGAATTCTCAAAGGGGTCATATAAGTTGTCACAGGGCAGAACTTTGCCGAACAGAATGCCGGACACTTTGACTGTTGCAAGATGAATGGCTTCCTTGTATGTATGAGATAGACAGTGAGAGATTGAATGATTGCTTTCACACAATTTAGCAGTGTCTCATTTTGTACACACATTGTTTTATTGCTCTACTTTATTAACTATAGCAGTACTTGACATCAGTGCAAGATGAAACAAATCCTGTTTTATTGCTCTCCTTTATTAACTATAGCAGTACTTGACATCAGCGCAAGATGAAACAAATCCTGTTGATTACTGTTATTTTGTTGACTCTACTTGTGTGTGCTAAGATTGTCTAGTTTCGGAGGAAGTTTTAGAGAGAAAGTGTTTGTGACAGTTTGTATTTACAATTGAAAAAGTGTAATATGACTATAATTATGATTCAGTAAACACACACAAAATAGTAAGTGATCTTGTTTCATTTCTGTATTTTATTTATTTATTTTATTTGCTGCAATTAGTGAAAGGGGAAACTTGTTGATTACTGGTGTTGTATCTATGTGTGTTGAGAGTGCATAGTTGTGAATGAAACTTGGACATCTAAAGTTAATTTGTTTTTTCTCAAATGTAGAATAAGTTTGGTTTATGTTCCAGATTTTCCCCCATTTCTCAAACAGTTGTGAAATTGGACATGTGTGTACTGAACATAGGCAGATCAACTGTTTAATTAATTAGATACCTATTTATAGTTTAGCAAACAACAGACTCTTCAAAATAGTAAAGCAAATGTTTTCTTCTGGAGAATTATTAATAATTATTATTATTATTATTAATAATTATTAATAAAAATTAAATAGTAATTTAATAATAAATAATAATTATTAATAAAATAATAATAATTATTAATAAAAATTAAATAGTAATCTCATCACTTGTTATGGGTGATTAATTAATAATAATAATCATAACCATTAACTAGGTGATATTGGTGAAACACAAATGTAGCGAGCAAGAAATACAATAAAATTTATGTAGTACTACTGCAAAATGTGAACAATAAAAACAAATAATAATATTAGACTTTTATTTTTTATTTTAAAAAAAAAGTTTTTTCCACATACTTTATCTTGTTTGCATTCATCCACATATTTGCTAATTTTCATATTCATGCAGTAATAGAAATCAATTTCTATGTTCAAAACAAATTTTTACCATTTGTTAAGTACTTGCATCTATTAGCACAAAACATGTATAAAAACATTCTAAATTTATGGAAAAGTTACACCTTTAATAAATTTGTCCTGGCAGAATAAATTACTACAACATACATTTAATTCTGCTTGTGACCTTTGAACTCTTTTAAGTTTTTCGTGAATGATTTACAGGTTTCTAACCTTAAACCATGATTTTCATGTTCCTAATCTTATATTATATTTGCATGTTCCTTCCTAATCTTGCACCATGATTTTCACGTTCCTAATCTTGCACCATGATTTTCATGTTCCTAATCTTGCACCATGATTTTCACGTTCCTAATCTTGCACCATGATTTTCATGTTCCTAATCTTGCACCATGATTTTCACGTTCCTAATCTTGCACCATGATTTGCATGTTCCTAATCTTGCACCATGATTTGCATGTTCATTCCTAATCTTGCACCATGATTTGCATGTTCGTTCCTAATCTTTCACCATGATTTTCATGTTCCTAATCTTATATTTGCATGTTTGTTCCTAATCTTGCACCATGATATGCACCCTTCATCTTGATCAGAAGTTTGTACCTTAAATGTTGCACAGTGATTTTATTTGTAAAGTATTATAAGTAATCTTAAAAGCTTTACATTGCGCATAAGATTTGCCATGTAGTTATCATCTCCACCATGATATTCGGAGCCTTGTATATTTCAAAGTGTCATTGTGATTAAATGAAGTGTATGACCTCTCAAACATTTTCACCATACAGGTAAGACCCAGACTGTGGTGTTTATGTTATAGTCCGTTCTGTCACAACAATCTTGAAAGGCTTTGGAGGCCCAGCTAAAAAGCTATCTATTGGCTGAGGGTCAAACTTAGCTCCTGGAGGCAAGGAAATAGTAAGTCTTTTCAAGATGAATGTCAGTAAAAGTACAAGCTCTGGTTTAACTACTGTCTCTCCAAGACACACTCGATGACCAGCAGAGAATGGAAGCCAGCTCTCAGGCTTTGGTACCAGTTTGCCATCACTATCAAGAAAACGTTCTGGGCGGAAGAGATGAGGCTGGTCCCACTTGTCTGGGTCATTGTGCAGTGCCCAGTGGTTGATGATCACCATGGTTCCCTTAGGGATTTCATAGCCACCTGTAAAGAAAATAATCACAAGTGAAGCACTAACATATTTTGGTGAATGAACCAATATGATTTGCTGATGTATTTATTCTGCTTAATGTTTAATTTAAAATGTTTGCTGATTTCATAGATGGTTGGGTCAGTTTCATTTTTGTACCTTTGGCTATTCAAATGTTATATTAATAATGACAAGTTATGACATTATTAATATCTTTTTCTCAAATAATAAAATTAAATTAAAAATTACAGTGGCAGAAATCCAAATGAATAATGTGGCAACTACATGACATCAATATTGTTGAATTGCCTTCAACATCAAATCCACTGGACGTTATGTTAAATTCTTCTCTCTTTTGGTCGTATATTTTTAGAACTGCAGTCTTGTACAATTTGCCTTACTCAAGGTGGTAATAGCACACAGGTACTACTTAAGATCTTATGAAATGTTACAGGTACAAACAATGCTCATACTACAGGTCACTTGTTTTAGTAAATTTTCACACAAAGCAATTCCAAACAATCCATATTCAAATGGAAATTATCTTTTTATCTCAATGAATATTACAACTTAAATATTTAAACTAACAGTAACATTAATGTTTAATGAATATTACAACTTAAATATTTAAACTAATGGTAACATTATTGCTTAATGAATATTACAACTTAAATATTTAAACCAAAAGTAACATTAATGCTCAAGGTATAGATAGCTAGAAATATTTGTCCTTGACTCTAGACATTAGGACTTATGCTGGGGCTGGGGCTGGGGTAGGGAGGGTGCTTCCAATTTAGTGAATGGAAGTCTACTAAAATTATGGCACCAAATCTTCATTTGGATCTTGGTAAGTAATAAACATACTTGTTCAAAAGATGATTGTGAATCAGCTAAATGTCACCCGATGTTCTCAACGCATACCTAATTTCACTAAAAAAAAAAATTTTGTGAAGAACAGAGGGTGTCAAGGTTGATAAATAGATAGATTAAAAAAAATTTTTACATGAACAGCAAAATTAAGAGCAAATGATTTTTTTACTAAATGCAATCAGTAATCAAAGGATGTCAGACATACCAATAGCTATGTTACCAAATGTATCAATGGTGGTGTCAAAAATATACCAAAAGTGGTGTCACAAAACATACCAACGGTGGTATCACACATAGTTGTATGAGCAACACCAATAGGGGCCACCGTCGCAATCCTCATGACTTCATACAACATAGCTTCTGTGTAAGATAATTTGCAGCGCATTGACAATGAAGGCAACTGATCTTCTGAAATAAATAAACCACAAAACAATTAGGCCTCTAAAGTTAGTCCATCAAGTAAATGGTACCCAAATCTCATTTATGAGATGAAAAAGAAAAATTTGGTTGAGCTTGTCAGGTTTATAATGTAAAATTGTAGGTATTAAATAAAACACTTCAATTACACTCCCAGTAAGTGAATAAATCAAACTTGTTTGATACAACATACATTTCCAGTAAGCAAATAAATTAAACTGTTTGATACAACATACATTTCATATTAAGAAGAGTGCAACTGAAATGCCTTGCCAAATAGCTCTTCAAATATTTCCAATACAGACCTTATTTTTATTTGCTTAATATGTGATCATTTCCAGTGTTTGATGTGACATATTAAATGTTTTGTATCAAAAGGTATATTTTGACAATCCAACCTGCTTTGACTCAATTCTGAAATAACCATCAAACACCCCAAGTCAGTCTATTTTGACAACTGACAAATGTAAACTTGTTTAATGGCTTTGTTTTAAAATGATAAAGGAGATTTTAATGGTGACTGAACTTTACCAATTATAACCATTTTTTTTTAAAACATTGAATTAGCTTTACAAGATATTTTATGTTGATTATTTAGTATCAAATAACCTTATTTGTTATAATGACTTTTTAATGTTGATTAACCATTATAAGTTACCTAATGGCAATTATAGAAGCCATGTCAATATTATTGTTAATTTCATAAATCTTATTCTCCTATCTCTCTCTCTCAAACACAACACACATACACACACCATACACACACAAATATACTTATACACAACACATATACACATACATGCTACACAATACAATAAACACATATTACATTTACATTCCCCAAACCATACATTCAACCATTGTGTTCGTTAAAATCTTTTTAAGTTAAAGACTAGGAAGAGAGAAACATATTTACAGTCAATTAGTTAGTGATAAATTCTTCCTTGTTTTACCTGTAGCAGCATCAATTTCAGCCTGAACTTTACTCTGCACTTCTGGGTGTCCTGCAAGGTAGTAAAACACCCACAAGAGCGTTGCTCGGGTTGTATCACTACCAGCTGGAAAAAAGCAAATGCTCACTTTTGATGTAAGGATGAACATTGTTAGAATTTTCAGAAAAGTATTACATTTCTCATTTCACAAAACCAACAATAAAAAAACAATGTATCTACAAACCTGTAAACAAATTCCCAACTGTCATTACCACATGGTCTTCTGTTATCATGGCCATGGCATCTGGGTTCTCTTCCCTCTCAATCTCTTGCTGAGCCAGCAAAATACTGTCTGCCATGTCACGGATGTTGTCTTAAAGGGTCAAACAGTATCAACAACTTTATTCTGTGTAAAATGGTTAGCTAAAAAAAATACAAACTTATTCAGAAATCATATCAATCACATCAATAAATCCTTGAATACACCAGTATAATGTCAAAGAGCATCATTGTAGCCGAAAACAATTACAATTCTTTCTTTGTTTCAATTTTGCATTAAGTCCTTCACCCTTTTCAGCTAACAACCCCCTAAAATACGTATCAAATACATCAGTACACTCCCCCCACCCTCAATACATCCCTACCCAACACACCCTAAAATGCCCATCTAACTGACCCCTAAAATTATCATCCAACTTACCCCCAAAGTATGCAACTAACCCACCCCTGAAATACTTACCCTGTGCATCTAACTCACCCCAAAATACATATCAGACATTTAAAAATTGCACTACAAAGACTTTTCTCACCCTAAAATACATATCATACATTTAAAAACTGCACTACAAAGACTTTTCTCACCCTAAATACATTTAAAAACTGCACTACAAAGACTTTTCTCACCAGCTGAGAATGTGTCCTTGTGGCGCTTCATTTCTTGACGCAAATAATTTCTGATTTCAAGAAAACTATCTGAACAAAGTTTAAACTTTCTGGTGGGAAAAAGCCTCAGTGGTGGAATCAGATCTTCCCAAAAACCATTGCCCACTATCTTGCCGAACTCATCAAAAAGAAAACTGATTCTTTTGAGCTGTGGATCATCCAGTTCTTTGCTGCAAAGAATAAAAGCAAATTTAAATTGTAAAATCTAATTTTAACTGGAAAAAATAAATATGCTTGCCAGTTGAGCACAGTAGAAGCACAGTTATCATTCAAAGTTGGTCACTTCAACTAAAATAGGGGTACCCCAGAGTTTGGGTGTTTTCTTTTTTTGAAAAACAAAAGCACATTTTTCCATTCCTGTGGATTTCTAAACTTTTCAAGAACAGAAAGGTAATCTACACATGCACAAACACACACGCACACACACACATTGTTAAAGTAGAAAAGTGAAAAGACCAGTAAATAAATAATTTGATCCAAATTGCAGGGGTTAAGTGCCTTTGGTAATTAAGGTTCAATTCTTGACTCTCATAAGGATGCTTTGAATTTTTTGTTTTGAATACTAAATCATTTTCTTTATTTCAACTCCAGACAACACAATACTCTAACAAAAGAGTACATAAAAATAATTCCATATAGAATTCAAACTGGATTGAAAAGCAAAGAATAATGCTAAGTCCAAGAACCTTGACCTTTATCATTTACTAACAATTTACTCAGTGGGAAGAGAACATTTGACTCAAAAATAACACATTCTCAGGTAAAGCTGGCTCTAAAGTAACAAATTCTCAGGTAACGTTTTTATTCTAAAATAATACATTCTCATGTAAAGTTTGTTCTAAAATAATACTCCCAGGTAAAGCTGGCTCTAAAGTAACAAATTCTCTGGTAAAGCTGATTCTAAAGTAACATTCTCAGGTAAAGCTGATTCTAAAGTAACATTCTTAGGTAAAGCTGATTCTAAAGTAACATTCTCAGGTAAAGTTGACTGTAAAATTACATTCTCAAGTAAAGCTGATTCTAAATAAATCATTCTCAGATAAAGTTGGTTCTAAAATAATACATTCTCCAGTAAAATCTTCTAAATCAGACTTTATTAATCAATAATTAAAAAAAAATATTAGGGTGCATCTTAAACTGATGGCAGTACAATTAATATTCAGTAATTTATTTTTGGGGGGCTAAAATTAACTATGTTAATTTAATACCAGGTCAACAGAGTAAAACTTTCAAAACAATTCATTACCTTACACCAAAGCAAAATATATCAAGGATAGTAAACATGAGAGATGTCAAATATCCACTGGGATCAAAGGGGTCCTTCTCTTCTGACATCTTGTTCATCATCTTGGTAACCACATCTTGCACTGTCTGCTCAAAGTGATGTCCAGTCATAAAGTGTCTGAAAGGGGAGAGAAATTATAATGCATTGAGAACAAAGAACAATAGTGTGATGCCAATGCCACTAGTTAATGGTTATTATTATAATAATTAATCATCCATAACTAATTACAAGTGATGAAAATCCTAATTGATGTTATTAATAACTCTCCAGCATACACCATTCTTCTCTCTCACTTGGCAGATATGCAGGCGCTGTAAATGTTTTCTCTCTTCCACAACATTACACCAGACAAACATTTACTGTCACACAATATTTCCGCAGGAGGGGGAAAACGTCCTACTAAAGGAGAAGATAAATCCATCTTTTAATCTATATTTAGTGAGCCCCAATCCACCCATAAGATTTATCAATATGTATAAGGTCAATAAATTTATTAAATCAACACTCGATTTCCCTCATAGTTTGTTTATCATAATTGATGAACTCTGTTTTAAAATTCAGGTAATGTATTAGATCAAACATTATTTAAACATTTAGCTATTCTCTTCACAAGTTACAATCATCTAAACTTGTTATCTATCTGGTATTCTTAAATACAAATTAATTCATTACAATATACATTTGAAAATCTACCTGACTGCCTGGCTTGCAATTGTTTTGTGAAGTTTCCAAGTGGATGAATAAGTTGTAAAGGCAATATCCTTTCCTCCATTTGTAAAAGAGTGTACTGCATGGAAAGAACAAATAAAAGTTGTAAATAAACTGTTAAATTCATTTTGGATTATCACAACTCCTATTATCAAACTCATAGCTCCAATTATCAAAAACCCCTTCAAAAGCATATAATACAGTACTTGCCTTATAGCTTTTAAGATTTTTTTAATCATTTTACTATTAAGAGATATTGTTAAGACATTTCTGATGATATGATTGATGGCACAGTACTCATGTTTACATTTTTAGTTAATTAAGTGACATTAGTTTTATCATGGATTTTTTTTGCTAATAGTAGTTACATTTCTAACAAATACAAAAGTAACTGCAATTTCAAGCAGAGAAGCAATGAACAGAAGAAGAGATTTATTAAGCCAATTTTCAAAGACTCCATTTATTATTATGTTTCCTAACAATCTCTTAGCATTTCTTCAAAATTAATTTTAAAATTTTTAATAATGCTCTCAATATCTAGTCTGTCTTTTATTGTTAGTTGGTGTTGATAGTAGTGATGGCGGTATTGACACTTCATAAGATTAAAAAAAACAACTTTGTAGCTCATTGTGACAGCAACTCAGAAACATGCTCTTGAAATTTATTATTCCAATTATATCATCCTAGTTCATCAGATGCCTTCTTCCAGATTGCCAATGCATTCAATTCCCTCACTTCTATTATTTTTTTTGTTGGTCCATTTCACCAAAACATAATCTTTTAGTTTGTCTAGACTTGTGAAGTTTGTAGTAACAAAAGGATGGATAGTGGATGGACACACACATGCAAACACATATGCATTCACATTCACAAACACACATAAGACTAAATACCCACCAAAATAAATTCAAATTATAATTAGCTGAAGACAAATTATCTTAAGACTGTTCCAGACAAAACTTTTAATTTAATCAGAAGAAGAATTTGCACCTTTAATACATATTATTGTAACTACTAAACTCTGTTTCAACCTAAAATAGTAAAACTAAAATGGAGTAGTAAATAAATTATGTCTGCTGAATTACAAGATTAAGTAAAGAATTAACAAACCAGAGTATAAATATGGTCGTCCAGCAAAATCAGACTTTTTTTTTACTAATGCCTCCATGACAACATCAATGCGGTTAAGTGTCACACATCTCAATGGACCTGCACGATATTATGATTTACAAAACAAGAGAATGACAACTGAGGTGAAAACGTTATTCATAAATTTATTTTCTGTTTATATTCTTTTATGCATTCTTGCTTTCATATCTGATTAAACTCATCAGTCAAATCTTACAATTGAACTTTGCCTCCCATATCACCATCTATACATCTATCCTCTAAAGCAAACAAACAAAATATATTATTATGAGTTAAAAGAAGATAAATGCATTTATCTAACAGTAGAAAGAACTGTCTATTAAATCATTAAATCTGCCCTGTCATTGCGATATTTCAGACATAGAAAGAAACAGAGATATAATGAAAAACGTTTATCACAAAATTTATGAGAATTATACAAACATACTTTCCCTATTATTGCATTGAAAGTGAGCAACAAATTTATTTCTAGATGCATTCTCCCTCCCTCCCTCCCTCTTTCTTCTCAAAAACTCACCGTGCATAACTCTAGATAACTGCAGTTTTTTTTAAAGAGAGATACTGACCAATGTACACTGTGATGACTGGCCCATATTTCTCTCTTGACCATCTTAATAGGGTTTTGTAAAATGGCTCTTTGCTGTATATAACAGCTAGAAAAATAAAACAGAAAACTGATGTAAGTGGCTTGAAATTACTGTACATAATTATATATATACAAGCAATACAAACAAATATTAAGTAAACTATGAGTATAGTAGAGGAAAGAAAAGTATATGAATATGCTATATATTACTATGCAAACATTCACTGGTGAATTAATAGTAAAACAGCAACATGAGAATAACATTAATAAAACCCAATCCTGGTTAATAATTACATTAACAAACCCAATCCTGGTTAATAATTACATTAACAAACCCAATCATAATACCTTTGCTCATGAACATTCCTAATTAAGACAACTTACTGATTTAATTAACATCCCCCACTAGGATATTATCACATATTACTATTAGCAACCATCAATTAATATAGCATAATGTACTAACAACTCTCTTCAGAACAATGTTACATATTAAGAACCTTCACCAAGACAACAATACACACAGTAACAATTCTCATCAAAATATTGAATCATTAACAATCTTTGTCAAGACAACAATACACACACAGTAACAACTCTCATCAGAAAATTGCACCATTAACAATCTTCATCAAGACAACAATACACATTACTAAGAAGCTTCAGGATAATACAAATTAACAACCCTATCAGGACAATAATACACATTAGCAAGTGCATCAGGACAACATTATGTATTTACAACCCTCATCAGGACAACATGATACACTTAAAAATACAGCAGTAAGCAACGAAGCAGCTTGCTTTTAGTGAATGAAATCCAGTAGTTAAATTAATCAATTAAAAGTTTTTAATATTGGTGATAACATTTGTCCCTGCTATATAAATGACTTTAAAGTCAAAAAAGATTTTCACTGGCTAAAGTACTATTTATATATTTATGACCAAATAACCTTGAACTAACCAAATAACCTTGAAAAGCTTAAAATTATCCTGATGTACAACTGACTTTCTTGAAATACTGTTACACTTACAGGTAATTTATTTTACCAAGCAACTGCACTATGTGGTGTTTTTTCAACTGCAGAAAATATTACTCTTTTTTATTTAAAAGTACATTAGTCATAATTTACACGATAGCACATAGAAAATGTGTTCAAGATTTATAAGGTAACATGGGATTTGCATTTTTATCAATGACAGCATTGACAGTACTGAGACTTACACAACAGGTTTCCCACGAGAGGCAGTTTAAATGGTCCTGGTGGCAAGTGATAATGCTTTTTCAATAGGAGATAAGTTGCCACACCCACAGTCATCCCCAGTATCAGGGCCTGCTGTGTTACGGTGCCAGGAAGCTGATCGGACAACTCTTTAATATATTCCATTCCTTGGCTGAGAGCCACCTTCATTTCTGTCAGTACCTCTGACATTTTATCTTCTGTAATACTTTTGGCTTCCTTGGAAGATGGACTACAGACAGTACAGTAATTAATGGTTTCACTAAAGTCTATCTAATTTAATTAAGATTTGTATAACCATTTTTTATTTTACCAAGATTTAGAAAACAATTTCTGTTAAATACAGTTTATTAGTGTCATGCAACATTAATTTTAAATTTTAAAATTGATATATTAAAATACTCCACAATTTGTTATAACAATAAAGAATACTAATTTGATGCATTATGTATTAAATTATGAAACTAATTCTTTATATATGATAATAAATATTAATGTATAAACAGACATTTCAAAACCACTTGAGCGATAATAATGAAACATCTATAACCAATACAACATAATTCAGTCAGTCACCAACAAACAACATACTTACATCTTTTCAGGCCAACATAACTAAGTGCATCCAACTTAGAAATATCAACGAAGAAATGACGACCCCTCTTGCATTTTGTTGATAAAGACTGATATTCTGCTTCCGAAACCAGCGAAATTTGATGGAGCTGTCAGATACTCTGTTAGAGCATTACTGCTCAATTCTAATTTCTATTTTGCAATAATTCGACTAAGTTGAACTGATTCACACAGCTGGATTCACAATCTGATTAGGCCTACACATTATTATCAACTACTGGCTTTTACTATTATACACGTATATTGCACTTAGCAGTCTTTCGCATTACTTTATATACGTTTTCCTGAATTACAGGTAGATAGATGGTTTGATATATAGGTACATCGTGTACCTTAAAGGTACATTATGCCCATTGAATTACGATACTTACAGCATACTGATTTTGTGTGTCTAGCATATTACTTTTCGAGAAAATCTTGCTTTACTTACAGTTTATTTGTAAATGTACACTGAAATTAGCTGGAATCTCTAATAAAGACCGTGAATTCGGCAATCATCGGGAACGCCATTTTGTTTGTACTCTAACAGGACATGTATGGGTCTATAACTGACGATAAAGCGGTAGTTTATACTTTTAAAGATGACTCAAACTTACGCGCGTATGCGTTTGTTTGTTTGACTTTTTTCCTTATAAAAGTTTAAATAACTTATATAAGTTTATAAAACTTCAGGTGTATGCATGTGTTTGTAAGCTTATTGATAAAATGCTTCTGATACGAATCTGCCTTCAGTTAGGCCTACATTGTATTGATGTATATTATAATATACATCTTTAATTATCTTTCAACATTTTAAAGTGTGATATGAGAGAAGGGGGATGGGGATAAATGAGCCAACCTGTTTGGTTTTTTATTGTTTTTGTTTTGTTTTTGTGACTCTATTTGATGTACTAGATGGCTTTATCGGCCAAAAATAAACAGGCACACAGGCGAAGAAAATCAACGAAGAGATAACAATCTTCGGCTGAACTTTGTCAGTGACCACCATCGCATAATCAGTTGATGAACAACTGACAATTCTGATTCCAAAAACAAGCGAACTTTATGGAGCGAAGGAAAACGACTAGTTAAGTTTGAACTGAAAGCTGGATGCAGTAGACGACTACACAGATAATAATCTGGAAAATATTGTACTGTCGATAGTTAGTTCTAACATGTACACTGTAGCCTACTTTATTTGTCAGTTATTTACATCAGTGGGTACACTGTAGATTACTTTATTTGACAGTTATTTACATCAGTGGGTACACTGTAGATTACTTTATTTGACAGTTATTTACATCAGTGGGTACACTGTAGATTACTTTATTTGACAGTTATTTACATCAGTGAGTACACTGTAGCCTACTTTATTTGTTAGTTATTTTTTACATCAGTGAGTACATTGTAGCCTACTTTATTTGACAGTTATTTACATCAGTGAGTACACTGTAGCCTACTTTATTTGACAGTTATTTACATCAGTGAGTACACTGTAGCCTACTTTATTTGTCAGTTATTTGCATCATTGAGTACAACAAGATTCCTTGGATATGTGACAGGAAAATACCATTTTACTACAAATTAATTTAAAATCCCAAGTCATTGTGTATAATGTACATTATACACCTGTGCACAAAACTACCCACCCGTACTAAACTGTTACGATTCTATTTGGCAAACTCCAAATTCCCAACACTTTCAAGGACAATTTGTCACCTGAGGTTGGCGACAGGACTGCCACTTTTCAGGTCCGAATGATAATTAGGGTGATGGTTGAGAATGTGTGCTATTTAGGATGATTAGAGCTTGAGTTCTTTGTGCATATATTCCTATTCTACTACATTTATCACTATTCTGGGTCCGTTGCTCGACTCTGTTGGCAAATATTTGAGAGTGAATGTAGTTTTGTGATTTAATTAGCACTATCATGATAGAGAAAACCGGTAAAGTTTTGTGATTTAATTAGCACTATCATGATAGAGAAAACCGGTAAAGTGGGGCGAGCAGGCGGTTTCCAAGTAGTTTATTCAGGTAGCCCTCTAACTCAGATGTTATGTTCCCCAAGGCTCTTATAACTATAGATATTACTTGTGCTTTCACATTCCACAGTCTCTGAATTTCTAATATGAGATCTTGGTGCTTTTCTATTTTTTCTTTTTTGTTTGTTTTTATGTTTCTATCACTTGGAACAGCGACATAAAGTATTACTGCTGTTCTTTAGGACTTATTGAGAACTACAATGTCTGGTGTTCGCGCAGGAATCACTCGATCTGTTGGTATCTCAAAGTCCCACAGTGTTTTGACTTCTTTTGTCTCAGTGACTGCTTCTGGCTGGTGCATCCCTGCTCTTTCAGGGGGTTTTACTCCATAGTTCTCACATAGGTTTCTATGCAGGATTTTTACCACTTCATTGTGTCTTTCGTGTATTCTGTTCCAGCCATAAAGTGATATCCAGACAGTATATGTTCTGTTGTTTCATCTATGTTTGTGCTGAGTCTGCATTTGGAACCATTTGATATTTTCATGACTTTTGTTTTGTGTGATTTCGTGTTTAGTGCTTGATCTTGCGCTGCTGAGCGCTTCTGTTTATGCTTTCAAATCTGCCTCTTTCAACACCTGAATATTGATTGTTTTGTTGATGTTTCATCAGCTTATCGCACATACATGGAGAGTTTTTGGCTGCACACATTTAATAATGTCTGTTTCGTTGTTTTCTTCCTTGTTTCTTTGTGTCATTGTGGGGGGTTGGTATAATCCACCCATCTTTACTGCTTCTATCAGTGGCTTATCTTGGTTTTTATTCCAGATGTAGTTCACTAGGCCTATCACTTCTCTTTCAATAACATTTTTGATTTTCTTGAGTTCTCTGCCTCCCATTTTCCGAGATATATAGAGCCTGCTACATGACTACTGTGGCGGGGAGGGGATTCTCTATGTGTGTCCCTTGGGTAATTAATTAATAAGCGAAATCACGCTCCCAATTAATGTATATTAATTAATTCTCTCGTTCCCAATCACACCCACAATCTCCTCAAGGGTCTTGTCATGCGGTCTTGAGAGTGACTAGGTCAAGCCTTGGGTAGTCCGTCAGTCAGTGGCTATCCCTACCCAAGTGTTACCTGTCTCAGATAGTGAACTATACAACGTTATCTTACGGTCGTCTCTTCACCTATCTGGCCCTTACCACTGTCTCTCGTCGTCGAGAATAGGAACTATTTTGAATCATGTGCGTAGACCGTCTATCTAATTGTTGTTACGTCATTGGCTGCCTCCACCCATTCTCAATTTCACATGAAACTCTCTTCCAGATATGAGAGCAAATAGTTTTAAAAGAAATAACAAATTTATTAAAAAAACATATAATAAAATTCAGATCATTCAATGTCATGAAAAACCCCACCAGAAAATAATATAAGATTCAGAATCTAAATGCTTTCTCTCATCAAGAGTTAAAGAGTTAGGAATGAAGAATTGAACTGTTCTAAATTAATGTTCAATGAGTAAACTAAACAGTTCTTAGAAATCATCAATCAGAAGATGAAATTCATTCTCCAGATTCTCTCAAAAAATCAATAGGAAGAACCAACAATTCCGTTCTCCCTTAACAATTAAATGAAGCAAAGTAATAGTTCTTAATGCAATAATCACTAACATAGACTATAGGAAAAAATATAAAATCAGAAATTCACATTAATCACAGAACGATTACAGACATGTAACGCAACATAAGTAAGCATTCACCTGATGTGATTTGCGGTTGTTGTGTCCGTCTACGCCCGGTACTGGCAACTGGCGCGCAATACAGGTTACACTGAACAAGCTTGCAAAAATCGTTCACTTCACTCCTGCTAATGTTCACATTTACCGTTCTTGTCTGGTACTTGGTCACACATTTATTAACGAAGTGTCCTGGTTCCGATTACAGTCCAAACGAAATTCTCACACAAGTCAGTTATTAACTTTGTTGCACTAAAGTATTGAGTCATTCATTACTCTGCTAATTTGCCAAGCCGTAGATTTCTCCACTTGGCAGAAACTCATATTACTAGTGAAATTTACGTACCAATACAAGTCTCCCCGACAGTATTATCCGGTTCGAAAAAGTCACTCTCTTCTTCACAGGCCGTCTTGCCTGTATGACGCGTAATATCCACGTGCGTTTCTCCAAGCAAATCTTGTCTGACAAATTCTTACTGTTGTAAACCGTTCCGTCGTCTTCTCGATCAACTGGGTTTTCACACAACAGTCCAGTAATGCTCCAATGACAATATACGTAGACCAGGTACTCAGCGCCAAGGTCTCTAGTGAAGTTAAAGCTGAACTTGTTAGAATTCTTTGGTTTACCTTGTGAGATTTCACCCCTTTGGTTTGCTCCTTTTGAGTAATCTTGATCCTTTGAAGTGATCCTTAGACTTACTCCTTTTGACTTCCGAGCTGTGGAATATACAAGTGTTTTGCGTACCTCAGTTCATGTTTGATAAGCGTTAAGTCTGCAATCTCATTCTTGGTTCTCATTAAATTTCTTACAAGCGTTTGTTCGACACCAAGAATAACATTACAAATTTCAATCATTTAAAATACAAGCATTTGTAGAAAAATACAACTTAATAATTGAAACAAGGAAAATTCGAATTATTATTTACAAATATAATTACCCTTTCAGACATCTCTTATTCTGTCTTACTCCGCACTATCTCCGCAGGAAGTCGTTGCGGGCCTCGAGAAAACTCGTAGTGAAATTAATTAGCGTGGTCGCCCTATTTATGTTTGGGCCAGCCTGCACTAAAGGGTCGGCACCCTTATCGTTTGTTTCAACTCCCTAGGCTGATAGCGGATGGTCAGCTTCCCCATTGTTCATGACACGCGCGCCACGATGTAAATCAACGCGGTTGTCGGCCGACCATGGCGAGCTACGCCCATATCTGTTATTCTACTTAGGTAAAGTTTGTCTGCGTGTCTGTTTGCATTTCCAGCTCCACAACTACATTTTTCTTTTTAAATAAAATTAATCGTCATGTTGCTTAATGACAGTGTAACTTGACAAACTGCAATGACACTGTAGCAGAACAAATTATTCTTTCAGATCAAAAGGCACATTGACAAATTATTCTTTAAGATCAAAAGGCACATTGACAAATTATTCTTTAAGATCAAATGACACATTGACAAATTATTCTTTCATTATTAAAAGACACATTGGCAAGCTATTCTTTCAGATCAAATGACATATTAACAAATTATTCTGATCAAATGACACATTGACAAACTTTTCTTTCAGAACAGAACGACTACAATTAGTTGGCAAATTATTTTTTTTCAGATCAAATTACATAATTAGATGACAAATTATTCTTTCACTTTTTCAGGCTAAGTGACAATATTAGATGATAAACTATTCTTTCAGATCAAATGACACAGTGACGAATTAATTGTTCTTTCAGATCAAATGACACATTGACAAATTAATTATTCTTTCAGATCAAATGACACAGCAAAATATCCTTTCAAAACAAAACGACAATATCACTTGACAAACTGCAATGACACTATAAAAGGATAAATTATTCTTTCAGATAAAATGACACATTTAGTTGGCAAATTATTCTTTTAGGCTAACTGACACAATTAGTTGATAAATTATTCATTCAGATCAAATGATACTATTGGTTGACAAATTATTCTTTGATCAAATGACAGCTGACAAAGTATTGTTCCAAATGTGTATATATAATTAACAGATTATTTTTTAAAGATCAAATGAAACAATTAGTTTGATAAATTATTTTTTCAGAACAGAACAACACAGTTGACAAATTATTGTTCCAAATGTGTATGTATACTTAACAAATTATTCTTTCAGATCAAATGACAAAAATCGTTGATAAATTATTCTTTCAGATGAAATGATAAAATTAATTGATAAATTATTCTTTCAGATCAAATGGCACAGCTGAGAAATTATTGTTTCAAACGTGTATATACACTTAATAAATTATTCTTTAAGATCAAATGACACAGTTAGTTGACAAATTATTTTTCAAATCAACTGACACAGTTAATTGGCAAATTATTGCTGAAATGTGTATTGTTGACAAAATTGTTCTTTCATACTGAAATGACTAAGTTTCTTGAGATTTTTAATGAAAGGAATATGTCACTTGATAAACTATTTTTCAAAACTTAAAGATATGACAAATTATTCTTTCAGAAAGAAGGGTGATGTCAGTAGAACACCCCCCCCCCCTTCTTTTTTATTCTGAAAGAAAGACAATGTTAATGAGACCTTAAAAGTTAAAGACACTTTACTGGACAAAGTGTTGTTTAGACCCTCAAGGCATGTTACTGAGAAATTATTTTTCGAGACCCTTATGACCCCACCTAAGTGGACAAATTGTTGTTCAGACCCTCAAGGCATGTTACGAGAGAAATGATTTTTTGAGACAAATTGTTGTTTAGACCCTCAAGGCATGTTACTAGAGAAATTATTTTTTGAGACCCTAATGACACCTTAGTGGACAAATTGTTGTTCAGACCCTCAAGGCATGTTACGAGAGAAATTATTTTTTGAGACCCTAAAGACACTTTACTGTGTTCAGCTCACAAGCAAGGAGGAATATTTAAAATGAAAATTGTCGTTAATAATAACTTTAATATGTAAGGCATGCATACTACTTTAGCTTGGAAATACCTTGTCACACACAAATATAGTCACACGCAAACACACGTGCGTGCACGCATACACCCAGGGGCGAGTAATGAGGGGAAATAACTTGTACAATTAGCGATATGAAGGAAGTATCGAGCAAAGTCTAAGCCTAGAACGTGGCTAGATCATCCTGAAAACCGGAAATGAGTAGAACCCGGAAGCAAATGTCATACGATAGAACAAAGCACAATTCTTAACAAACGGCCGAATGATAGATCGCTCCGTCTGCCTCTGACCAGTTTGTTGTCACGTTGACCAATTTTACAAGTAAGAATTATTATTAACCTATTTAACTATTGAAGGCGATTTAACTTTCAAAATTAAAATTGAACTATAACTGTTCTCAAACACCAGCTTGTAACTTGAAATGCAAATGTTGTCTCAGTACACAGAACATATCGGTTGTCTTTCTTTGTTCCACTGTTCTCATAGACGGCAACAAACTGAAAATGTTAATTGAATGAAACACGGCGGTCGTAGAAGAAAGTTGCCTAGTAGGCCTATGTTGTCAGACCGGTATGTGACAAGTTCCTAATCGAGTTGAATGAATATAATCTAAGCATGTATGTTCACCACATACACACACACACACACACACACACACAAACGTATATTATACTCCTCAGATCCTAGGAAAGGCCTGAATTCCGAGACGCGCTGCTGGTTTTTCGCGCTCTACATTTTGAAGTACTGTCTAGGAAGGAACTTAGCGCATATCACTCGAATAAATCGGTGACACCCCCCCTCCCCCTTTAGAAGATCCATTACATCTGTGTACAATAAAAGAATGCAGTGTCAAAACTAATCCAGTTTAAACAGTTATATAACCCATGTCATTGTTTCATGATATGTAGCTAGTAGTTACACGTTACTGTTACATGATGCGTAGCTAGTAGTTGCACGTCATTGTTACATGATGCGTAGCGTGTAGTTACATGTCATTGTTACATGATGCGTAACTAGTAGTTACACGTATCGTGTGTAGCTAGTAGTTACACTCATTGTTACATGATGCGTAGCTAGTAGTTACACGTCATTGTTACATGATGCGTAACGCGTAGTTACATGTCATTGTTACATGATGCGTAGCTAGTAATTACACGTCATTGTTATATGATGCATAGCTAGTAGTTACATGTCATTGTTACATGATGCGTAGCTAGTAATTACACGTCATTGTTATATGATGCATAGCTAGTAGTTACATGTCATTGTTACATGATGCGTAGCTAGTAATTACACGTCATTGTTACATGATGCATAGCTAGTGGTTACATGTCATTGTTACATGATTCGTAACTAGTAGTTACACGTCATTGTTACATGATGTGTAGCTAGTAGTTACATGTCATTGTTACATGATGCGTAGCTAGTAGTTACACGTCATTGAATAGTTGTCATTAACGGACTCATGTAGTTCTGTGTAGCATTTTAATAAATTAATATATAGTTATATAGTTTACTTTAGTTAGCCATTGTTGACCCGTATCATGTAAATGTGTAAAGTACACATTAAGATGTGTAGTTCGGTGTTAAGTTACCCGAAATCATGTATATATATATATATACATGTGTTCAGCTTGTGTGTGTGTATGTACATAGGCCTAGTTCATTAGTTCACTTAAATATGTTGTGTTTTTTGTATACATATGCGTGTGTTCAGTGTGTGTATGCGCCCGCGCTTTGATTGAGTGTAGGGGGCGCTTCCGGCTTCCGCCGCTTTAGCGCGTGTGTCTTCATTATTTAAATCTTAAGTGCCGTGTGCAGTCAGATAGAATTACATCTAACAGTACATGCTGCGCACGACGCTAAAGACTTCGCGTGCCTATGAACCAAAACCAGCAAACCGTGGACGTCAGGTAAGCTAATCTATAAATGTGTTTGCCGCCTTTTAAATGCGTTTGACCCCTTCTAAATGCGTTTGACCCCTTCTAAATGTGGTAATTAATGAATGCAACTAGCACTGAATAACACAATTAATATATGAATTAATTCACATTAATATTTATACTCAAACATACGCACTAGAAAATAAATGGCAAAGCGTGAGCACTTAGACAGAAGAGAGAAATCGAAGAAATTGTCGGTCCAAGACATTGAGCGAGACGCTGCCGGTCTTCTGGAATGGTTACTGCTGGAGAAGCAAGCAGATAATGGAAGACAGTTTAGAGGACAGAATCAAAGGACTGAGTTCGAACGTTCTGCGATCAGCAGCACATCGGGTTTTCGCAGTAAGTCTTTCCTAATTAAAATTTAGAAACTTTTGATAGACTGAGTCTCTAAAGCTGATGTGACCTGAGACCTCAGTTGTCACAGGATTTCTCCCTGGACTGCAACAATTTATTGCTGATTCCCCCTTCATTACCATGTAATGATGAAAACTATAATAATGATGATGACTGCGATAATTTTACAATGTTAGTTATAAGTGAAATATCTCATCGTCGTCATCACCACCACCACCACCACCACCACCACCACCACCACCACCACCACCACCACCATAATAATCATCATCATCATCATAACTATAATTGTTTCTTTCAAGAGCGTCATCTGGTTTTATTAGTAATCAATTAGTGCAGTAAGTTCACAGAATTCATTAATTTATATAACTGCAGATTCCTCCTTTATTGATGAGGATTGTGGAGGAGGAGATGCTGGTGGTAGTGGTGGTGATGAAGAAGATGGAGGCAATGTTACCATGATAGTGATAATTGAAATAGTTGTCTTTATCTTCTTAGTAGTAGTAAAAGAAGTTGCAGTAGTGGTAGTAATAATAGTAGTAGCAGCAGTGATAGCAGTAGTAGTGGTAGCAGCAGCAGCAGTAGTTTAGCTGAGTAAATTAGTCTATATCTATTTCTTATATAGATTTTAAATGTCAATGTGACCCTTGGGCATTGCTTATGTTGTTGTAAGTTTCAGAGTTAGAGAAATATTGTGTGACGGTAAATGTTTGTCTTTGATGTGTGAAAGAGAGAAAACGTTTACAGCATATCCGCATATCCGCCAAGTGAGAGAGATGAGTGGTGTCTTCTGGAGAAGTATTAATAACATAAATTAAGATTCTCATCACTTGGAATTAGTTATGGATGATTAATTAAGAATAGTAATAACCATATCCAATAACAAGGTTGGCATCGTGTGACATGTAGTAAAGGTAGTAGTAGTAGTAGTAGTAGCAGCAGCAGCACTAGTAGCAATAATAGTTTTCACTGTAATATTGTTCCAGAACTAAAATTTGGTCTAAGGACCACGCCCTCCACTAGTAACCAGCTTCGTGCAGCAGTTCGGTACGGCTTCGACGACGTAAGACACACAGGTAAGACGTTACTCCCCACCACTGACCAGCAACCTCTTCTGAAACTCTATAGAACATCCGTAATTTCATTCCTGTCCCTGATATTTGGCCATCAGCAGTGACCTACATGACATTTAGGTGTAGTTACTTTTTCATAGAATGGGAGATGTTATCATTCCAAGGACTCAATAGACAGGTTAAGGTGTTAAGACCTCAGACTCTGCCCAGAACCATACATTTGCTGCACGTTACCCAACTGTTGCGGTTAACAAGTGTGGTTTTTGGGAAGGCAAATGTAAACATCCTCACATCCTCATAGTGTGACTATTTATGGCCGAGGCCTAAAATAATGATAGTTAACTTGACAAGAAGTTATTCGATTGAAAGCTTTAAAGGTAAGCAATAATTACACAAAAAAAACCCACACACAACTAAGTCTTGTCTGAATAATAATTACACATAAAATGCACAACTAAGTATTGTACGAGCAATTATTACACATAAAATACACAACTAAATGTTCTCTGAGCAATAATAACACATAAAATGCACAACACAGTCTTCATAGACACTACTTATGCGGTAAAGAAAATGTTGAATTTGATGTATAAAGTAACATATGAACAAATGTATTTACAAAAATAAATTTCAATAAAATGGTTTTAAAATGAAAATTTGAATTAACAATTTCAAATAAGAGAAAATACCATTCTTTTTAAGTAAAATATAATTATATCGAGAGCCCTCTCGAAAATAACATTGCTTTCTGTATATAGCATCCCAAATGGTATCACATTTAAGAAAAACAGATCCTGATAAGCAAATGAATGTTGACCTTGTAACTTACGCCTCTATTTCAGAATGTTGAGAATACATCTGTCAAATAATGAGCACAAAATTTCCCCCTGATTGTAGACAGTTGTCAGATAATTAGCACAAAACTTTCCCCTGATTGTTGACAATTGTCAGATAATGAGCACACAATTTTCTCCTGATTGTAGACAGTTGTCAGATAATTAGCACAAAATTTCTCCCTGATTGTAGACAGTTGTCAGATAATGAGCACAAAATTTCCCCCTGATTGTAGACAGTTGTCAGATAATGAGCACAAAATTTCCCCCTGATTGTAGACAGTTGTCAGATAATGAGCACAAAATTTCCCCCTGATTGTAGACAGTTGTCAGATTGAACAAGTACCAGACAGTGGCATTTAGCAATGAGAAGAGATTGTTGAATTCTCGAGTGAACCGGTAGCCATAAAGAATGTTGTAACACCCAAAACGCAAACGACATAAGTAATAATTAATTATTATACTTATATCAATTAACTAATCTTCTGAATTTGATTGTCTGTCACTTTTGTTTGTTTTTTTGAGATTTCTTTTTGCCAAGGTAGATTAGAAATGGAAGTGAAAACACAAATTGTTAGAATAAGAGTTGGACTGTTCACTCTAGTGATGTCTGTATGACTATGTAATTGGCACTAGGTAGCTTAGGTCCTCAGACATGCATGAGCAGATACCAATCACCTGCAGCCATTTCTCTTGGCCATCGCTACACCTGTGTAAAGTGAAGTAACTTTTCATGATTAACTGAAATCAAAAATACTGGCCCTGAGTGGACCAACACTGTATATGAGATCACTTGTTGCTTCAAGTGGATAGATGGACCCACTTGAGAAAATGAAATCAATAAATCAATGAGAGTTTAGTCAAGGGCAGGTACTCAGAAATGATCCTTGCCCCCCCCATCTAAAACAATGGAAATACTTCTATCTATCTATCTATCTACCTACCTACCTACCTACCTACCTACCTATCTATCTACCTACCTACCTACCTACCCATCACTTACTAAGGGTCCCGATTTGGGGGAAGGCTTGAATCAGTAAAAGGTGAAACATTGATATGTTTGGAATAGTTAATATTTTAAAATAAACTTTGTACACTTCGAATTTGATAGAAGTGAACTTTTCCTTGCTCTAATGTCTAAAACTAATAGTTGAATTTTATGCATTTTTCTTATAGAGTTGAACTGTGATACTCTGAGCACCATAGTTAAACTATTGTAAGTAGAATTGTTTAGTTAAGTTTGTATAAAACCTTTTAGGAAGTCCTCTAAATTGTAAATTTGGAATGAGAAACTTCAGTGAAGAAACTGTATACCTTTCATACCTAGAATTGTTCATTGCAGCTCCATGTGGACAATTGTATTTTTCTTCTCTTCTTATGGAAATCCATCGATTATAGATGTATGTAAATGGGATGGATAACTCTCTCAACATAACATAGAGAGTTACTTATATTTCAAGTGGCTTTCATCCTTATATCTAAAACAACCCAAAAACAATACCAGTCATGCCCCTAAATTGAATCTAATTATTACTGAGCATAGAAACGTGGAATGGTGCAAAGAATCTCTAGTATGATTTCTTTATAATAAAATAAGATGTACTACTGTTCAGGCGTTAAATATACCTTTTTTCTTCTGTCTCTCTCTCTCTCTGTCTCCCACCGTTGGAGTCCAGGACTCACACGTCTGCCACATGCACTTTACCTCCCTTTCCTGTTATTAACTAACCTTCAAAATTTCCATCTCTTCTTTTTTAATTTATTCAGAAAAAAAATAATAATACGATATTAATTCAGTCTCCACACCTTCACATCTTTCGTTACATCGTGTGATACTGTAGCATTTTCTTTTGAGGTGTCACGTGCCATGTCTGTTACTGGCAGTGGAGCAGAATTAGTGTGCTTGGACTGCTTTTCGAGGTTGTTCTAGTACGAAAATGAACAGTCAATAACTGTTTGCCAAAGATCAAGTTCAAGTTATTACAAAGAAATCTAATGTGATCTATGGTTCATTATATTACAATGCTCCTGCTAATATTATTTCATTAGTTATTTGTAAATTTCCTGTCTGCTTTATCAATGACCAGAAAGGAAAGTGACAGTGAAAGGACAAACAGACAGATAGGCGGGCAGACAGGCAGACGGTCAGATGTACAGACTTACGGATGGAAAGGTGCGCAGATGGATAGTTGAATCAAGATGGGTGAAAGGTAAACAAACTGAAAATGTCATGGGTCACTGTTCCACATGTCTGCCTTACCTAAGTTGGACAAACATACAGACAGATAGATATATAGATAGAGAGACAAATATATAAACGGAAACAGAGAGACAGATAGAAGTCCAGGTACTGGTCTGAAATATTGTTCGTTTCAACTGTTCTTTCACATTTTGTTTATATTTATATCAACAGCGGATGGAAAAACCGAAAGAGACTCTGTGAGTCAGGATAAATTCAGATCCGATGATCAAACAGACGAAAGAGAAGAACTCTTCATCACAGCTGCACAAAAACTAAAAGAATTGTCTGATGCGGCCAGAGGTGACCGATATGACTCTTTCAGTCTGAGTGCCGAGGGGGACAGTTCGACTGTAGCCGACTGTTGCGGTCAGGGAGAGGAAGACATTGTAGATGGTATCGGACACATACAGCAAACTGACAGTCTTGCAGAGCTACAAAACGAAATAGCAGAATATCTGAAGTCCATAGCGGATGGTCCAGTGTTGAAAATGGTCAGTATCAGTAAACATAGACAGTATATTCCACGAGAGGTCGCAAGGGGTTTCCCGAGAGATCGTGATTGAAAAGAACAAATTAAGCATTGCAGATATTATATAACTTTTATGCATGGGTTCCCTGAGACCCGAAAATTTATTTCAAGGGTTCCTCTAGTGTAAAAAGAGTTGAGAAAGGTTGCAATATACATGATATGCTAGTAATAATTGCACTCACTAACTGGGCAGTCAGTATTAACTTTAGGACACAATAATAACTTCTCACTTAGTATTAATTACAACACAGGGTAATTGGTAATAGCCTTATATTAATTTTAGACCCGGTTAGTAATCAACCAGTCCGTATTCACTACAATCTTTAAGGCAACAGTGTAACACGAAATTAATTGTCTTTAGTAATATCTATTCGGTTTTAGCGATAACCTATGAAACTATGACAATAATCTGATACTTTTTGCCGTGTCAGCATTTATAATTGTGAAATACGAATGTGTGAATGCAGCCATAGATGGTGTTGTTGGCCACATCCATTCCTTTTTATCGAACAACTTAGGAACCAACCAAGCGACAAATTGGTATGATTTATCGCACGTCAGACAAATTAAATGACAGATAAATTAATTAATGTTATGCATTTAGGCAACGATAGTCATATGAAAATAATGTTATGCAATTATGTTAAAGAGAGTCACATATAATTAATATTATACACTTAGGTGAATATAGTCACATATAATATTATACACTTAGGTGAAGATACACATAATTAATATACAGGTAAAGATTTCAGTTACATATAAATAATGCTATACAGTTTGAGATACTCACATATAATTAATGCTACACAGTTTAAGACAGACACTCACACATAATTAATGTTATTCTGTTATGTAAACAGTTATATAGTAAACAGTTATATATAATTAAATCTATTCATTTTAAGACAGACACATTTAATTAATGTTATACAGTTATGTAAAGATAAACAGTCACATATAATTCATGTTATACAGTTAGGTGAAATGACTTAATGCATAAAAAACAGAATAATTAAATGATTTTATTTTCTGCAATGTACAGATAAAATAATATAAGGAATGTTCTAGATATTATATTTACACGATAACATTATTTGAAAGAAAGACAGTCATGGTTTTATGAAGTATATAAAATGCTTGTGTAGACATATTTATCACCAAAAAAAAAAGCTTTTAAGAAAACAATTTACAGATTTCAAAATAGAAGTGAGAAATACTTAGAAACTCTTGATTCATTTTTACATATGTTTTAAAAGGGCAAAAAGCAAAAGCAAACTATGTCAATCGGAGGCTGTTTATATACAGGATAAAAGCCATTTTAGAATAATCCAGAGAACAGAAGGTTTATATTTAGGAAAACATCCATTTTAGAATAATGCAGATAAAAGAAAGTTTATATTTAGGAAAACGTCCATTTTAGAATAATCCAGAGAACAGAAGGCTTATATGATGGGGATGAAGATGTTCCAGCATTTAGCTGAGCCAGGAAGGAAATGAAGTTTTCATTTGCTACAGATTTGATGGCTAAACCAGACTTCAAAAATGCCAAATGTGCAAACCTAGTGACAGTCTTGGATAGAAGAGGGAGGGGAAATGAATAGATGGGTTTTGTATAGGACTGTCAAAAAAAGATGATGACTAGCCATATATTTTATCTTCTCCCCTTCTTTCCTTATAGTACTAGATGTAGTTTTACCGCAATAATAAAGTAATGACCATAAAACAGTAATAAACAGTAAAAATAAATAACAATTTAATCAGTCAATAATATTAATTCCGTCAGCATTATGATTGATTGTACTCATCTGATCCACTAAGAATAAGCTATGATGGGTTGTATCAGTCAGTTTAACTAATCACAAATGACTGATTGTACTGTTCGGCACTGCTACCACACACTATAATTGATTGTACAAATCGATACTGTTGATCGCAAATTATTATTTTAAGATAACTATTGTAATTGAGGTAAACATTTCTTAAACTTTTTCAAAATTCAGATCGATAGTGAAATGAAGACATTAAGAGAACAGTATAAAGCTGAGATGTATGAGCGCTTTAAGCAAACAGTACAACATTCACTTGGCAGTGAAATCAGCTGGAACCATCTGGCGGTCCTTTTCTATTCTGTCAAAGGGGCGGTGTCCATAGTGGGGCGTGGCACTACACTGATGTCGTATGCCCAGGAGATAACTCTGAAGTACTTCGGAGAGAAATATGCAGCTTGGGTATTGGACCAAGGTGGATTTGTAAGTGACACTTGTCTTTGTGCTTATAATTAATTTTAGTGTTGATTTTTCGTTTTGTTCCTTAAAACAAAATGGTGGAGAATTTCTTATTTATCTTTTACTTATATCAAATGTGGCAAAGAAAGAGGAGGGCTGATGTAAATGACTAGGTTCAGACGATAAATTTATTCAATGTGGACAATTGCTGGCCAGAATGAGCTATTTCACCCACCCATCTGTGAAGGGTGGTTTGTTTAAATGATTAGCTACCCAACCCCTAATCTATTTAATTCCACCCGTACAGGTCTTCGTAATTTTCTGCTGACAGAGAAAACTCGGCCAAACCTCAGAGACATTACCCATTAAACAATTTATTCTATCTGTCCCTGCCTGTAACTCCTTGCAAGTTCGAACACTTCTAGAAAGTTAGGAATTCTGGTCCACACACACTCTCCTTCAACCTAGGGGGACACTTCCCAAGATATGCTATTGTCTGACAATACAATTAAAATTTAGTTCCCACACCCTAAGCATGCATATCTTCTTCCTGTCTAAATATAGAAGTGGAAGTGTAATTAACAAATAACAAATTTATTTGACACAATGAATAAAATTAAATAAGAAGTAATTTGAACACAATCATAGTAATCACAAAGGTAGCAAACAGTGAAAAGAAAAAAATAGTCTCTTTATCTTAGGTTATGGATTAAATTTAAAGAATCTATTACTAAATCTGGTTTATTTTTAATTAATTATAGTTCTTGCAACGTTAATTTGAAGAAAAATAAGAAATAAAAGGGTTACATTACAAGAGACATTTTCAGGGGTTATAGATTTGAGAATCCAAACGCCTGATGTAAGCTGCATAGATGGAGTTGTCTTTCTTGGTGTGTTAGTGGCATGTATCATGGATCGAGATGGCTCTTGGGGCATTCTGGTGGCATACTAGTGAGACTTGATTAAAGTCTTTAATGAAGCTTAATGTAACTGATTGCTGGAAGAACCAGAATCTAAAATGCAGAATGTTACATTACAATCTGAACAATGAGGAAAGGAAATGGTTGCAGATCGTTGGAATTGGAATAGCTGGAAAATGAAGTAAGTAGGCTTAAGCTGGAAAGTGAACATTATGGAGTATGGTAAGAAGTTTTAGTTTTAAAATCTAAATAATATAGTTGGCGTATTAGATTTTGCTTCTACGTTCAATCCTCGCTTTTAAAAAAAATATATTTTTTTTTAGATTTCTAATGAACAATAGTAAAAATTGATGAAAGGCATTTATAATAATTGAAAACCTTGATCGTAGGATCTACGGTTTCCTTTAAAAACAACCAAACATTGAAATCAAGTACATTAAATAAATTCATATATATATATATATATTAGCTTATGAGTTAAAGATTGGTCTGATATATCACTGTACTTTATTTGCTATATCTTACATTTAAGTTAAAGATATTTATTTGCTATATCTTACATTTAAGTTAAAGTTTACGATTTGCTCTCTTATTTAAAAACATAGTTTTTATCAAATATAAATGGTTTAGCTCCACTGCTTTGGTAACCAAGGCAGCAGTAAGGGCTCGTACATTTAAACAAAAACAAACAAAAAAAAGCACAACATAATGTTATGACTTTGGGAAAAACGTCATTTCAATCATTTGTGAAATTATCCATAATTATATTATTTCCGTTATTACCTTAATAATTATGTCTGCCTGTTTATTTTTTCCTAAACAGAATCAGGAGCGACTGTCATCTGGATTTTGTATTTTGTGATTTTTGTTTTATAGATCATTTTAATCTTAAGTGATTTTTCAGAAAAGGAAAGTAAAGTCTCCTATGACCGGATGTGGGGAGGGGGGAACTTCAATATGGAGCGATTTACTTTTGTGGTCGCAACCCCACAGTATAATGAAGGAAACTCCCTCTAGTCCAGAACTACTAGGGTCGATATCTCCATAAGGAAAATAAAAAGGAAGCTCAGGAGAAAAAGAAAGCTAACAGAATCACTACCATCACCGACAGCATGCACTGAGAATGCAATCTTTAGAAAAAAAATATGGCCGGATATAGAAGAAAAACATTTGTTTTTCACATCAGTTTTATAACAGAATTTTTATTTCTTTTCTTTTCTTTTCTTTTAACAGGAAAGTTTGGGTGACAGAGAGAGACTAAGCCAGTAGAGACACAGCTTTCCGACATCGAAGACCACGTGATCCTTTTCTTCCTGGCTGCAATCACAATGCAAACTAATGTCACAGATAAATGTATTTTTGTTGTTGTGCTAATCACAAAATGCCCGGATGACAGCATCTCCAAGTATATCTCTATTGATACTGAAAATGGCGAGAGTGTTACAAGTAGGCTGCAGGCCTGCCAAAAATAAGTGAAAGAAATGAAAATAAAATGGAAATAAAATGACATAAATAAAATTGATTTGTACAAACCGGGAAAATAGTTACGTTCAAATGAAGGAAGAAAGACACGAAAATAACAAAATACCCTCCTAGTATCAGCAGGCACAAGAAATACCACACTCCCCATTCCCCAAAATATCCACAGGCACACGAAGTCCTAAGTGTGTCAACATTTCTCTCAAGACTATAGGACGACACCATTTTGTGTAGTCAAGACTTTTACTAATGACGTCATGATTTTCGATGTCATTGCTTAATATGTCACTTTTGCATCATGACTTTGCCAACGTTGCCAAGTAATATTTAATTTGGTGTCATGAATGAGAAGATATAGAGTACTTTGATACAGTAAAATATCATCAATAATATATTCTAATCTAGACTATGAAGGTGGTGTTATGCATTCAGTGCAGAAGTAACGCGTTTGTTTGACTGTGAAGATTCTGATATGAGCTAAATGCAGAAGTAACGCTTTGGTCGACTGTGAAGATGGCGATGTGCACTCAACGCAGAAGTAACGTTAGCTGGACTATGAAAGTATTGATACATTGCTGAGTGGAGACGCAAAATTCAAAATCGAAACTTCAGTGCTATAATAGACGCTACTATAGTTTTCTGTACACCAGCTCTTCCAAAGCTTTTTAACTCGCGACCCAAATAAAAAAAAATGTTTGTCGCCCCAAAGTACGTTAGTTAAGAGATGAATAATATTAAAAAATATAACGTAATATAAATATACTGTGCTTTTTGGAGACATGTTACATTTTAATTTAGAAGAAATTTTGATTTTATTTTTAAAAAATGATTATCGAGTTCTCCACAAAACCCTCTCACGATCTTGTCAGACACCCCCCACCCCCACCGAGATCCTGATTTGGGAACCACTGCTATAAAATAAAGATTTTAAATGCTCTATTCTGTACTCGACAGCGGGTGACGTGGGCGCATATTTACAGAATTACGTTTACCGTTTTCCATTGGTGGGGTGGTGGGGGTGCTGTTTAAGCAAAACAGGGCTAAATACGCCATTGTCAGTAGCTAATTCGAAATTGTAAACTGTAGCCTAATTTATTTGTTAGTTATTGGCATCAGTGAGTATATAATTTTAAATAAAGCAAGATTCCTTATCAAAGATATGTGACAGAAAGATATTCTGGAATAAATAAATTTATTATCTCAATTCAATGGGTATCATGTACTTTTAAGGTATACTCTTCACATTATCCACCTTTACTAAACGGTTGCGATTCTAAATTTACACTGCAAGGGTATCCCCACCCCCACCCCCACCCAATCTCTGGCACATGATTTTTCGAAGGAATTTTGCATTGCTTACAATCTTTCGAATCTCCTGTTACTGTATGCTTTTACTGCCCATTTCTAGTACTTTACAGGTAAATGATGTACCGGAAAAGTTCTCGTGTTTGCTATGACTAGACATTGAAAAAGAAACAGAGGGGACAAAGCGCCCTTCGCGCGAATTCACCGGCAACGGTCGGTGACACTTTTGTGTTCAAACTGCGAATGAAAAGTGAAATTCGCTACTCTTTGAAGATATTAAGAAATTGGGTTGGTCAATGGAAATTTTTAAAAACCCACACCCTGTGCGAAAATGTTTCTTCAAAATTTGTATATTTCATTATGCAGCTACAATTGTCTGGTGCACTAATGACGAAAGAATCTGGTGGTTGAGAATGTATGCTATTTAGGATGATTCAAACGTGTGAGTGCGGATGCGTCGAGCGCGCAGTGCTTGAGTTATGTGTACATATATACAGTGCTTGAGTGCTGTGTACATATATACAGTGCTTGAGTTATGTGTACATATATACAGTGCTTGAGTTATGTGTACAAATATACAGTGCTTGAGTGCTGTGTACAAATACGCAGTGCTTGAGTTATGTGTACAAATATACAGTGCTTGAGTGCTGTGTACAAATACGCAGTGCTTGAGTTATGTGTACATATATACAGTGCTTGAGTGCTGTGTACAAATACGCAGTGCTTGAGTTATGTGTACATATATACAGTGCTTGAGTGCTGTGTACAAATACGCAGTGCTTGAGTTATGTGTACATATATACAGTGCTTGAGTGCTGTGTACAAATACGCAGTGCTTGAGTTATGTGTACATATATACAGTGCTTGAGTGCTGTGTACAAATACGCAGTGCTTGAGTTATGTGTACAGATACGCAGTGCTTGAGTGCTTTGTACAAATACGCAGTGCTTGAGTTATGTGTACATATATGCAGTGCTTGAGTGCTGTGTACAAACACGCAGTGCTTGAGTGCTGTGTACAAATACGCAGTGCTTGAGTTATGTGTACATATATGCAGTGCTTGAGTTATGTGTACATATATGCAGTGCTTGAGTTATGTGTACATATATGCAGTGCTTGAGTTATGTGTACATATATGCAGTGCTTGAGTTATGTGTACATATATGCAGTGCTTGAGTTATGTGTACATATATACAGTGCTTGAGTGCTGTATACGCAGTGCTTGTGTACATGCATTCCTATTCTATTACAGTTATTACTTTTGTCGTCCGATGCTCGACTTGGTTGATAAATACTTGAGAGAGATTGTTTGTAGTTTTGTGATTTAATTGACAATAACATGATTGAGAAAACCAGTAAAATAGCACTGACTTGACAACCGATCTAAACATTTCCTCTAGCAGTTTGTTGTCATATAAATGTACAGGTACTGATATTTTATTTTGTGTTTATGGCACCAATAATATTTATGACTAAGATTCTCTGGAAGTCGTGTTTTGCGACCTTTTTTATCTGTAAATCTTTGCCAGTGATGGGACTGCCAAGACTGAGATTATTGGTAATCTGAAATATAACCGGTCTTATGGAGAAAGAATGGTTTATCCGCCAGTATTTTTATAATTAAAAATTCAACCAAGATAATAATAATAATTATTATTATTAAGACTTAATCACGACTTCTGTTGACTGCTGTAGGTTGTGAACCAAGGATTCGGAATCCTACCTAATTCTGGGAGATCCAAAGGTTTACGGAGGATGTGGGCACTTCCACGGAGCGCTGCTTTCAGCAAAGGGGCGAGTTAGTGGTTCCCAGGTACTTTATTCAAATAGCCTTTCCAGATCACATGTTATGTTCTCCAAGGCGCCTATCAATACAAGTATCATTTCCGCTTTTACATTCCACAGTCTATGGATTTCTAATATGAGATTCTGGGGTATTTTTCTATTTTCTTTGATTTTTATGTTTCTATCACTTGAAACAGTAATATCGATGATTGCTCTGTTCTTTTAGCTTATTGAGAACTACATTTTCAGATCGTCATGCAGGAATCACTCGATCTGTTTTTATTTCAAAGTCCCACATTCTTTTGACTTCTTGTCTCAGTAACTATAGCCTTATCAATTGCCAATTGGTACTTTGGTCCTCTGCTGCCTGGTTTAGCACCCTTCTGTTCATTAGTTAGCAGCTTTTTTGTTTCAAGGTGAGGCATGACTCTGAGATTGTCCACATATGACGTCATGCAACTTTTGCCATTTTTTACATCCCCTCCCACTTCATCACACTTTGTCCCCAAACCCCAGACCCTCTTCTGTGTGGCATCACAAATATCTTAACCCCCTATTTTCTACATTTTTTACTATCTATCTATCTATCTATCTATCTATCTATCTATCTATCTATCTATCTATCTATCTATCTATCTATCTATCTATCTATCTATCTATCTATCTATCTATCTATCTATCTATCTATCTATCTATCTGTCTATCTATCTATCTATCTATCTATCTATCCCTTAGTCTTGCTGACCATTGGGGCACCACTGATGACACATGTGGGGCGATTCTGAGCAAAGTTTCTGCTGCCTGCATAACGCATTCCACATTTCATGACAGTATGCTAAGGCTTTCGGCCAGCCCCGTAAGACAACCAGCTTCCTCCATTCCATTCTGTTCTCTAATAATCTTACTGTATCACTCAGCTTCAGTCCTTTGTTATTTGTTAAACTTTCATTAAATTCTTTTTATTTGTTTATCAATTATCTTTGCTGACTATTTATGCAAAATAGATCAAAAGAGCTGGGTGGGGGCAATAGAGTCTTGAAAGGAAGATTGAATGCATAATTAGTTATAATTGATTAAACGTTTCCCAGTTTGTGCTTTGTACACCAGTTTGCCTGTCTGTAAAATTTGTCGGCTTTAACTAAGAGCATTTAAATTTTATTGAGACTGAAGGGTAAATTGGAGGGCATCCAGTCTGTTGTCAGAATAAGATGGGATAATTGAAGCAGGGTCTTAAAATAAATGCTGGAATGTAACAACTCTTTTCCTCTGTCTTCCTCTCCTTCGCCCTCCTTGCATGATTGTCTTGGCAAGCCCTGTTGATCATGTGACATGCCCATACCATTTCAATTTGCGTTTTTTCACAATGGCCAATAGCTCTTCATAGGGCCCAATGGCTTGTCTAATTCTGTTTCTCACTTCATCATTCGTGACGTCATCTCAATACGAAATGCCAGGCAACCTTTGAAAGCATTTCATTTCAGTAATTGGTATCCTCCTTTCGAGATCCGCTGTGAGGGTCTATGACTCACAGGCATATAAGAACACAGATACAACCAAGGAGCGCATCAGTCTGATCTTTGAGCTGACTGAGTTGTTTTTGTCTTTCCAAACTGTCTTCAGCCTTGCTACTGTTGTTATTTCCAGCACAATCCAGGACAGTATTTCTGGTTTTGATCCCTCGTCTGTCAAGATGGCTCCCAAGTAATTGAGTTTGTTAACTGTTTCCAGTTTCTGATCCCAACAGGATGTCAATGCTGATGCCACATGTGTTGGTCATCAATTTGGTCTTCTCTGCACTGATTTCCATACCAAATGCAGTAGCTATCGTGTCCAATTTTGCTACCAAATCAGCTAGCTCCTCATTTCTTGCAAGGCCATCGATGTCATCGGCAAAGCATAAGTTCGTTATTATTCTGCCTCCAATACTGACAGTTCTTTCATGGTCTTCCAGAGCATCTGTCACGATTCTTTCAAGGAAGATGTTGAAGAGAGTAGGTGAAAGCAAACAGCCTTGTCTGACTCACGCTGTTGTCCTAAGCCAATCTCTTATTTGGCTGTTGAAGCAGTCTGCAGTGGTGGCCCTGCTGTACAGGCTTTCTATGATCAGGTTGGCATTGATGTTGTGCAGCTTCATGGTGGACCAAAGGGCTGCAAGCCACAAGCTATCAAACACCTTTTTAAAATCTACAAAGACATGATAGAGGATTTTTGAGACCCTAAAGACATATTACTAGAGAAATTATTTTTTGGAGACCCTAAAGACACGTTAGGTATTCAGCCAACAGACAAAGTGGATTATTAAATGATATATTTTTTTTTACTGCACATTAATGTATCTTGGAAATATCGTCATACACATACACGCTCACACATACAGTCACAAACATTTACACGCACGCACACATACATACAGATGGACGAGTAATGGGAAGGTAATAACTTATACGATTAGTGATATGAAACAAGTATCGAATAACAACAAAGATGTAAGTGTACACTGAGACCTTCTATCACCTTGAAAACCGGAAATTAATGGAACCCGGAAGCTGAAGTCACACGTCAGCACAGAGCATATTCCTCAAGGCCGAATGATAGATAGCTCCGTTCCGCTTCTGACTAGATTTTTGTCACGGTCACCAATTTTGCAAGTAAGAATTATTCTTAACCTGTTAACTATTTAAGATTATTTATTTAACTTTCAAGAAGTGATTAAATTTGAATGATAAATGTTCTCGAATACCGGCTTGTCTAGATAAGCCTTGGCGTCAACTCTCCGTGTACAGAGTAGCATATCGATTGTCTTTCTTTGTCTTATTGTTCTCATAGAGGGCAATAAACTGAAACTGTGTTTGTTGAATGTAGATACCGGTCGCAGATGAAGGTTGCCTGATGTGAGACCGAAGTTGACAGATTCTAATCGAGCTGACTGAATATTATATATGTTCAAACACGCACACACAACGCGTAATAATGTGCTCCTCAGGTGTTAGAAAAGACCTGAAATCCCATACTCACCGCTGGTTTTTCCGTGCGCTACATTTTGAAGTACTGAATAGGAATGACTTTAGAGCATGCCATTCAACGAAATCGGTCAACTCCCCCACCCCCACCACCACACACACACACACACACACACACACAAGGTTTTTTTTTTTAAAGAAGATCCATTATATCTGTGTACAATAAATGAATGCAGTGTCAAAACTGATCCTATTTATATAGTTAAATGACACGTCATTGTTACAGTAGCTACGTGTTACTGAATATCTGTCATTAATGGGCCCATGTAGTTCTGTGTAGCATTTTAATAAACATCATTATTCACATATAGTTTTACATTTAAAGTTAGCCACGGTTGATATGCTTTCTGTAGATGTATAGAGACCAATTGTATTTCTCATTACAGATGCATAGTTCTGTGCTAAAATATCCGAAATTAAATTATTTTCTTTTCAAAGGCTTAAGTAGCGCTGCATGTCACAATGTCTTCTGTGTATAGTTCATTAAGTTAGCCGCTTTATAATGTTGTACTTGTGTGTATGTGTGTAGTTCATTATTAAAGTTAACCGCTTTATATGTGTGTGAATATATATAGTCTGGCGTGTCTATGTGTGACAACTTGTGTTTAGCAGGTTTATGTGTGTGTACAGGTGTCGTCTAGTTCATTATGTAAGCTAGCCGCTTTATAATTATATATATACGTGTGTGTACAGCGAGTAGTAAGCCTACAACTTTATTATATTTTCTCTTTACAAACGTAGGCTTACAACTTTATTTAGTTACATTTTCTCATTACAAATGTAGGTCTACAAATTCATTTAATTACGTTTCTTACTAACAAAAGTAGGTAGGGAAATCACAAGAATTAACCAACAGGGACAATCACAACGATTAACAAACAGGGACAATCACAGTAATTAAGAAACAGGAACAATCACGGTAATTAACAAACAGGGACAATCACAGTAATTAACAAACAGGGACAATCACAGTAATTAACAAACGGGCAAACTCAACTGTTAACAAATAGAGACAATCACAATGATTAACAAACAGGAAAATCCATAATAATTAACAAACAGGGACAATCACATTAATTACAAAAAGGGACAAATTATAATAATTAACGGACAATCACTTTAACTCTAGATTCGCACGTGAAAAATGTTTTAAGAGGGTTTTTGAATGATGTGCTAGAGCATGATTATATCTGAGTTCAGAAGGTAGTTCGTTCCAGGTGGCAGGACCTTGATATGATAAATACCGTTAGCCACTGGTGTTGGTTTTCAAAAGTGGTGTAGTAATAATGAGACAAACTTTCAAAAGAAGAGCACTTATGTCGAGTCGGAGTGTACAGAGGATGAAATCAGGTGGGTATTTCGCTCCAGTCAGCTAGCAAAGCATAACGAAAAGACGATATTTTGCGTTTGAATTTCTCTAAATATTTAAGTCTCACGAGACTGTGAAATGAAGGGGTAGGATTATTTCTGGTTGTTCTAGTTAGGGCCCTAGCCTCTCAGTTATGAGTGCTTTGAAGGCTTTTTTCCTCCAAACAGGCCCAAACAAAACAAATACAAAATAAACAAAAGGCAAGTATTAAGAATACTACTGAAAACAGAAAGCTTTTTGTGGCACTGACATGTGATGAGAGACTGGGCCAAGGTCGCGTACAGCCAATTAGCCGTCATGTTCCTCGCCATTCAGCTGCAATTAGGCGTTCATATTAGATGAGGAATTTGAGTAGAACATGCTCAAGTAAGCGTAATGAGCATGAGTAGTGTAATTTAAAGAGTTTGAGTAGTGTAATGTAACGAGCATGAATAGTGTAATGAACCAAACTTGAGTAATGCAACGAGCATGAGTAGTGTAAGGTAATGAGTAAGAGTAATGTAATGCAACGAGTATGAATAGTGTAATTTAATTACTTTGAGTGGTGTAATATAAAGAGTATGAGTAGTATAATGTAACAAGTATGAGTTGTTTTGTGTAACGAACTTGCGTAATGTCATATAAGGAACATGAGTAATGCCATGTAGAGCGAGTACGTGTTGTGTAATGTAACGAATATGAGTAGTGTAATGTAACGAATATGAGTAGTGTAATGTAACGAACGAGTATATATGAGTAGTGTAGTGTAACGAACTTGTTTAATATAATATAACAAGCATGAGTAGTGTGATGCAGTGAGCTCGAGTTCTGTAACAAGCTTGAGTAGTGTAATGTAACAAACTTGATAGTGTAATGTAACGAACTTGATAGTGTAATGTAACAAACTTGAGTAGTGTAATGTAACGAACTTGATAGTGTAATATATCGAGTGCCAAACTAGACCGCGACCCTGAATTCGATTTCAAGTAAAGGTAAACCCTTCTGCGACAATAATTATTTATAACTATGATCACTTGTAGAGCTTTCTACATGCCTCTGTTTGGTTTGTGGCACAGCCATTACACGTGTCTGACATCTGTTTCCTTAAATTAGTTTCAAAAATGTTTCCTGTTCCTGCTTATGACTGAATTAAAATGCAAGAGTATCCACAAGTAACATTTTTTCCTTAAATAGAGAACACAAATCTTCACTAAAGTCGGGGATGTATAGGTCTTTATAGTAACTAGTTTAGTACGCAGCATTGACAGTCTTAGTGCCGTGTGCAGCCAGATGTGAGTACATCAAACATTACATGCTGCACACGACACAAAACAATGCCTATGCACCAAAACCACCAGACGTCAGGTAAGCTAATTTATAAATGTGTTTGACTTCCTTTAAAATGTGATTATTAATGAATATTAATGGTACTGAATAACACACTAAATATATGAATTAATTGATAAATATATTTACACTCTAGCTGTCTAGCATAAGCACTAGAAAATAAATGGCAACGGGTGGGTACTTAAACGGAAGAAAGAAATCGATCCAAGAGATTAAACAAGATGCTGCCGGGTTTCTGGAATGGTTACTGCTGGAGAGCCAAGCAGACAATGGAAGACAGTTTAGCGGACTGGATCAAAGGACTGTGCTCGAATGCTCCGTAGACAGCAGCACTTCCGGTTTTCGCAGTAAGTCTTTCGAAATTAAAATTTACAAATTCTTGTTCTGATAGACTGAGAGTCACTGAGCATCAGAGTTGTTTTGACCTATGTCCTTAGTTTTCACAGGATTTCTCCCTTCTCTTTGCAACAATTTATCATCTGAAGATAAAAGCGATGATAGTAATGATGACTGAGGTAATTTTACAATGATAATGATAATAACCGAACTATTTTATCATCATCATAATCATCTTAGTAGTTGTAGTAATAGTAGTAGACGACCTTTTTTTTACGACCTCTATTGACTATCGACTATCGGTTGTGAACCAAAGTCTCGGAATCTTACCAAGATTTTGGGAGATCCCAGGTTTTATAAAGGATCCTTATAAACAAAACAACCCAAAACAAAACCAATCATGAATTGAAAAGTAAAGTTAAAGGGAAGACAGACAGGTGTATAGACAGACAGGCGGATGGTCAGATGTACTGATAACGGATGGAAAGATTGGTGAAATGATACATAAGTGGCCAATTTAATTAGGTTGGTTGAAAGGGAAACGGGTTGTCTATGGATTTCATGATGCAGTATTTCATATATATGGTTGGACAAATATATAGACAGATAAATAGAGAGACACACAGGCATACAGACAACTATATAGTCAGAAAGAGAGATAGATAGTCCAAGTACTGGTCTGAAATATTGTTCGTTTCAACTGTTCTTTCACAATTTTATATATTTCTATCAACAGCGGATGGAAAATACAAAACAGTTTCTGTGTGTCAGGATAAATTCAGGTCTGATGATCAAACAGACTCTGTGTATCAGGATAAATTCAGGTCCGATGACCAAACAGACTTTATGAGTCAGGATGAATTCAGGTCCGATGACCAAACAGACTTTATGAGTCAGGATGAACTCAGGTCCGATGATCAAACAAACTTTGTGAGTCAGGATGAACTCAGGTCCGATGATCAAACAAACTTTGTGAGTCAGGATGGATTTAGGTCCGATGATCAAAGAGACGAAAGAAAAGAATTTTACAACAGAGCTGCACAAAAACTAAAAGAATTGTCTGGTGCGGCCACAGCTGGCCAATACGGCCTTTGGAGTCTGACTGACGATGTGGACGGTTTGACAGTAGTCGACTGTTACAGTCTGAGAGAGGAAAAAACTGAAGATGGATTCGGACACAGTCAACAAACTGACAGTCTTGCAGAGCTAGAAAAAGAAATAGCAGAACGTGTGAAGTTCATAGTGGACGATCACAAAGTGGACAGTTCGACTGTAGCCGACTGTTTCGGTCTGGAAGAGGAAGAAACTAAAGATGGATTCGGACACAGTCAACAAACTGACAGTCTTGCAGAGTTAGAAAAAGAAATAGCAGAATATCTTAAGTCCATAGCGGACGATCTTCCGTCGAAAATGGTGAGTATCAGTAATAACACATGGTGAGTATCAGTAATAACACATGGTGAGTATCAGTAATAACACATGGTGAGTATCAGTAATAACACATGGTGAGTATCAGTAATAACACATGGTGAGTATCAGTAATAACACATGGTGAGTATCAGTAATAACACATGGTGAAAATAAGTACAAACAGTGTACATACAAGCCAGCAATAATTGCACTCACGAACTGCACAAGAGTTAGTATTGATTATACTAGTAAATTCAAGAACTCAAGACAGCGTGAGTTGTGTTAATAGGTTCAAACATTCACGAACTAGTATGCATTAAATTCAGTGGCATAGCTGTTAATTGTATCAGTAAATTTAATTAATCACTAACTATAGTTGATTGTACCAAACAATTTAACTAATTTAACTAATCACAAACTCTAACTGATTGTACCAATCAATTTATCTAATCACAAACTATAGTTGATTGTAACAATCAATTTAACTAATCACAAATTATAGTTGATCGCACCAATCAATTTATCTAATCACAAACTTTAGTTTACTGTACCCTAATCAATTTAACTAATCACAAACTGTAATTGATTGTACCAATTAATTTAACTAATCACAAATTATAATTGATTGTACTTTTGATCACAAATGACTGATTGTACTGTTCGGCAATGCTAACCACACACTATAATTGATTTTACCAATCGATACTGTTGATCACAAATTATTTCAATGTACTAGAAGTAAACATTTCTTTACATTTCAAAAATTTCAGAACGATGGGAAAATGAAAACCCTAATGTATGAGCGTTTTAAACAAACAGTACAACAGTCACTGGGCAGTGAAACCAGCTGGAAACATCTGGGGATCCTCTTCTATTCTGTCAAAGGGGCGGTGTCCATAGTGGGGCGTGGCACTACACTGATGTCGTATGTCCAGGAGATAACTCTGAGGTACTTCGAAGAGCAATATGCAGCTTGGGTATTGGACCATGGTGGATTTGTAAGTGTCACATGTTTTTCTGCTTATAATTAATTTTAGTGTTGAACTTTCTTTTTGTTTTAAAACAAAATTGTGGAATATTTCTTATTTATCTGTTACTTATATCAAATGTGGCAAAGGAAGAGTACAGGTGACATAAATTATAAGGTTCAGACGATAAATATTTTCCGTGTAGACAATTGCTGGCCAGAATGAGTTCTTTCACCCTAACCCACCCCACCCCCGAAAGATTTCTTTCAAATATATATAATATTTTAAAGTTTATTTTAAAAATATGTATAAATAAAATGTATTGGAATTTCATCTCATTTCAAATAGATATAATTTTTAAAAGTTTAAAATATTTATATAAAATTATTGGAATTTGGTCAGGCATGTTTTGATCTCTCAAGTGAGTTAATTTTTCCGCGAAAGCGAGCGGCCAGTGAGTTCTCAGTTACAACACGATATCAACAGTT
Source organism: Sinotaia quadrata (assembly GCA_028829895.1). Taxonomy (NCBI): domain Eukaryota; kingdom Metazoa; phylum Mollusca; class Gastropoda; order Architaenioglossa; family Viviparidae; genus Sinotaia; species Sinotaia quadrata. Next base: position 81,605,052 of record CM054181.1, read on the forward strand.
CTCAGTTACAACACGATATCAACAGTTCTCAGTTACAACACGATGTCAACAGTTCTCAGTTACAACACGATATCAACAGTTCTCAGTTACAACACGATGTCAACAGTTCTCAGTTACAACACGATATCAACAGTTCTCAGTTACAACACGATATCAACAGTTCTCAGTTACAACACGATGTCAACAGTTCTCAGTTACAACACGATATCAACAGTTCTCAGTTACAACACGATATCAACAGTTCTCAGTTACAACACGATATCAACAGTTCTCAGTTACAACACGATATCAACAGTTCTCAGTTACAACACGATGTCAACAGTTCTCAGTTACAACACGATGTCAACAGTTCTCAGTTACAACACGATGTCAACAGTTCTCTAACAAAGTGGACTGCAACATCCGAGCAAAGATCCACTGCTGTGGTGGAAGAGGAATGAACACGGGTTTCCTAGATTGGCAACGCTGGCAAAGAACAATCAATTGTTCTTTGCCTGGCAAATTCAGTGCCATGTGAGAGATTGTTCAAGTCCAGCCGTTTACATTGTAAACAAAACACGTTGTTCACTTGAACCAAATAATGTGAACATGCTCGTTTGCCTACGGGAATGGATGAAAGGTGATGATAAATAACATTTTAATCATTGGCGTTTGAAAGTCTGAACCTATCATTTATTAACTTTTTTACAATGTTTGGAAAAAATGGAAATTTCTTAAAAATGAACTATTAATTAATCGTTATTCTTTCAAAAAGTTAACTATTAAAAAAAGTAATCGTTACCAGGCCTAGAATTTTTATTTCGTCTTCTTCTATCTATTTTAATTTTTTACAGGAAGGTTTGGGCCTCCTGCAAACAGACTATGCCAGAAGAGACAGAGCTTTCTGACATCAAAGACCACATGTCACGCTAATGCCACCTAGTTAATGGTTATTATTCTTAATTAATCATCCATAACTAATTGCCAGTGATGAAAATCTTAATTTATGTTAATAATAATTGTCCAGAAGACACCACTCGTCTCTCTCACTTGGCGGATATGCAGGCGCTGTAAACTTTTTCTCTGTTCCACAACATTAGAGACAAACATTTACCGTATTTCCGTAGGTTGAAAACTTCTTACTAAAGGAGAAGACAAATCCGTCTTTTAATCTATATTTAGTGAACCTCCTTCCACCCACTTTCTTCTCCAACATAAAGTTATTAATATGTGTAAGAAGGTAAATAAATTTAACAATAAATTTATTAAATCAACAATTTAAATATACATATAACAAACAAAATGAAAAAAGATTACTTGACATCAATATTTCCACAAAACCATGTTCGAATAATTTTAACGCCTATACAGTTTTTTATCCTAAAACACAAATCAACAAATCATAGGGCAGTTCTTATCAGAGAACAGAAATGGAATTATTAGAAATAAATGATAATAGTTTCTATGTAACATTGTCTAGGTAAAACTGCAATAGTTCTTTCACGAGCTTTTTGTAACAGTCACAAGTTTATTGTTCACGTTATTACTGTCACATTGTAGAACACTGACTAGCTGCTATTCTCTTGAGGCTATCTGGTGTTTAGCTCTTTCAGACAGAACAACAATTGTAGCAATTTCCAGTAACTTCCTTGTACCAGAAATTGCTCATGTTGTCAGCATACTTTGCCACCATACATCAACAGAGTGCAGTGTATTCCTTACACTTACACACTGCGGTAGATACTTCTCGCGTCTACACATAGTGGTTTATAATCAGTAAACCAGTAGATTCAGGTAAAACAAGAAAAGGCCACTTATTCCTATTAAGCTAATGCCTGCATTTCATGACCAGATTTCTTGCCACTCCAGATTCAAGTGATTAGACAATAGAATTCTCTACAGCAGGTAACCGTTTGATCTCAGCCTATTGGCTGGTGTCCTTCTCATAAATCTTAATCATTGGATAATAAAAACTACACATCTAGTTAAAACTGGTTTGGATTGCATCAACACTTTCTAGCATATTCTCAACTGTCTTGTCTCTTTCATCCTGTTACTACAGCCATATGTGGCTCATGTGCACTCATAACATCTTCCTTTAGTTTAAATATTATTAATTAATAGTGGAGTTAATACTACTACTAAGATTTTTCCCTTGATGTATCAATGAATGATCTGCGGACTGTATTTAATTTTTGACGACTTCCATTTTTTACTCTTGATTTTGCATGGAAATTTTATTAGATTAACTTTTGTTCTTTTGTTTATTGCCCGTACTTTTGTCCAAGCTTTTACCTATTCTTTCATTTTATTAAATTAATATATCATATGAATTATTGAACTGTTATTTAATTTGAGTGTTCTTTGTGTATGTGTTGTTGTGTCATCCATTCATACTCTGGTTGTTTACATGATGTGTTATTTGTCTCCATACTTCATACTTCATTGCTCAAGGTGGCAAATCAGTAGTGGAGGCTAGGGGTGGGGTGAGGGGGTTGTTTCACGAGCCAGGTATTGACAAAAGGAGGCTCTGATTAATAGGAAGGCAAATCCCCTGGAAGAATTTAAGATGCAACTCTAAGATGTAGATTTAATAATTAGAAATCTTAACCTTGAATAACCTTTACGTCATTGGCAAGGTAACTGACTCTTTTGCATCAACGCTTGTTGTTGTGCATTTGAACATTGATTTTATATTTCTCTTTTTTGTGAATAAATAATGTTTTTTGCTGTAACTTTGCATGTGGAGTCATTCCGATTTGTTAAATTATCTTTAGCATTCATGTGTTTGAGGGTGTGCTTATTGCAATTATCTTTAGCATCCACGTGTATAAGAAATTTGAATAAAGGTCTTGTGTTTGATGGTGTGCTTATTGTAATTATCTTTAACACTCATGTGTTTAAATAGTTTGAATAAATGTCTTCTGTTTGATGGTGAGTTCATTTTAAAGTGCTTAGAGCTTCATAAGTCTAAGCTTTGAAGCATTAAAAAATATTCAATTACATTCGCTGGATTTATAATGTATGTTTTAAAAAAATAGTTTACAAAAGTTCTGAGAAAATGCGACCAATTCTATAACCTTACAAGGCAGCATTTCATATTGGCACGACAGACCATAAAATTGATAAAAATAGAAATAATTTACCTTAAAAAGGGTCATTAACAATATTTGATCAGTAATACATTTTTAGCAAACAAGGGTTGCTAAGCTTGATATTCAGCAGGAAGTTGTTAAAATATCAATTACTGCTAGGCGATTCTAGCTTTTTATGGACAAAGTTTTCACAATTAAAGAAAGGAAATTCATCAAAGAAACAACAGACCTCCTAAACTTACCATTCACCACCCAAGCACTCCTATACCCCAAAGAACGCAATCAAAGTCACATATCACCTACCTCTTTGAGATAAACACACTCCACCTACTATAAATTTAAAAAAATAAAAAATTAAATAAAATTAAAAAAAACCCCACACACCCAACAACACGCACCAACACACGGACGACAGTCGTAACAACGGTCAGACATGGAGATACAACACACAAACCAAACAACGCACGAACACCCCACCCTCCTTGAATACCAGAGAAGGGAGGAAGGCCTCACAGGAATCCACCCGAGAACATCGTCAAGATGAAAAGTTTTAACGCAATTCTTGTGGGGCAAAGAAGTAGCGGAACTACTACTGCCATAAAGAATTACTGAGAAATACACACTTTTTATTAAATGAAAACCGAAAAACACAAAATTCATTTGAAATTTTGCGATATAGGCCTATTACTATAAATTATTGAAAAAATTAAAAAAATTATACCTACCAGTCTATCACATCAACCACTGGTAGACCTAAAAAATGTTTCATGTAAATTGGAGAGCGAACATTTACTATTTAGAGCACCTTGAAATGTTAGTTGCATGATAATAATTATTTCAAATGATTCCATTTTACAACAACTTTTTTTTTTTCAAAATAAGCAATTTTCATAAGGTTGTTGACTTTATAGCAGGAACTGCAACTTGTTAGATTTGTGAAAAAAATGCATTACTTTTTGACGCAAAGCAAATTCACGACTATAAAAGGGTATAACTCAGTAACCAACGAAGATAATCATTTACTTTTTTCCTTACGTTTCCATGTACTTTCTTTTTAAAAAACAACTTTAAGCAGTTACTCATTAATAATATTAAAAAATTATAATTTTTACCTACTGGTACCTACCTTTGGCTACCTATGCATAGTCTTCTCATTCGCTCAGATGCTGTTTTTGGAGGCATTGCTATATTGTCAGAAATTGGAAAAGAATACGTGGTAGGCCTATATCAAGAAACATAATTCAAACTATTTTGTACATTTTAAAAAAAGATAATATACATTTTTTTCTAACTTCTTCACATCTGTGCAAGAACTACATCAATAAACTGACCCCAAACGTAACTGATGTCAGTGACGTGCCACTCCGTCGGGGGGGGGGGGGGCGGCAATATTATTTATATTCATAACTTCAGGCTAATCATTAAGTTTTAGTTCAAATATTGTCAAAATGTAACCTACTGGAATAATTTTCAGAGCATAGTAAGTGCCATAAATTCAAAACCAACAGAAAAAACTTACCTTTCCCAAGAAACCTTGTTCTCAGAAAACAAAATGGCTGCCAGCCAGAGGACATCTCTCAGTGTAAAATTTGTATTAGTTTAGACCAGGGGTCTCAAACATGCGGCCCGCGTGACGATATTTTGTGGCCCCCACTTGATATCAAAGTTTAGTGATAGTGCGGCCCGCACGTTTTTCTCACGCAGCTTGGGAGTTTTATAGTTTTTGTCACTTGTGGGCTACCATACCTCAGGATCGTGACAGTAACGGTGTGTTGTGTGTTGCCAAACTCGGCGACTTTCTTTCCCAAGCCTGTTACATGTTGCTACCATTTAGCAAAGTTCAAAAGCATCCAGATCTAGCAAGCTAATTCTATATAGATTATAGACCCTACAGATCTACCCACAGATGAGTTGTTCGGAAAAAACAGCATTTTCATGTCGAAAAAGCAGGTGAAGTGTTTAGCAAAGAAGAAAAATAGTAGACTGAAAGAACAGAAAAGGAAGAACAGAAAAATAACCAAGGTAAGTTGGCTTAGCAAGGGACAGTTCTTGAAGAGGTTTTATGAGTTGAGAGCTGAAGTGAAAACCTTCATGGAGAAGGATGGGATGGCTGTTCCTGTACTAAGTGATCCCAAATGGCTCATGGACTTAGCTTTTCTTGTTGACATCATAGAAGAGCTGAATGTACTGAACAAGAAATTACAAGGCCAGGGGCAGCTTGTCTGCGCAGCATTTGACAATGTCAGAGCATTTTCCACAAAACTTGTGTTATGGAAAGCCCAGCTTTTTCAGACAAACCTCTGCCATTTCCCAGCTTGTAAGGCACTCATGGATTGTGCCACACCATTCAGTGGTGAGAAGTATGTTGATGCCATTGTAAAGCTGCATGAAGAATTTGATCACAGGTTTGCAGAATTCAAGAACCACAGAACCACCTTTCAAATATTTGCTGACCCCTTCTCCTTCGATGTGGAAGATTCCCCTTCTGTGCTTCAAATGGAGCTAATTGACATACATTGTAATTCTGAACTCAAAGCCAAGTTCAGGGAGGTGAGTGGAAAAGCAGAAAAGCTTGGGCAGTTTTTAAGAGAATTGCCCCTTACCTTCCCTGAGCTTACCAGGATGTTCAAGCGGACCAAGTGCCTTTTGGGGAGCACCTATCTGTGTGTAAAGCTCCTCTCCACCATAAACTTTAATAAGTCAAAATTCAGGTCCAAACTTACTGAGGGTCTCAGTGGCTTCCTCCCTGAAGCCAAAATAATGTGTCTGAGCTATGTAAGAGGAAGCGTTGCCAGGTCTCTGGCAGCAGGGAATAATGATGCGGCCCAGCTTCACCCAGACTCTACTTCCAGCGGCCCCCAGGCAAAATGAGTTTGAGACCCCTGGTTTAGACCTTTCTACTAACATATATGATAGAAATAAGTGCCTAATCAAGTTTGAATTTTTGTGAAATATAAGCATTTTTTCTGGAATTGCCCATAAGCAATACAATATACTGAAAAATAATCATTGAATAAATAGTTATTAAAGTAATATTACAGAATCACAATTGTAAATATTTAATTGTATCAGCAAAATGACCCCAAGCTGTAGCAAACTATATATTTGTTTTCTTTTTTAAAAATAGGTCTTATGACAACCTTGAACAACTCTTATGCACTCAAACAAATGTAAGGTCAGATTGTGAGTTAAATATACTAAATCTTATTCCACTCATACAAATATGAATTTTTAAAAGATAGGAGATTGCAGGTTCAATACAAACTACCATTTTATAATTTGCACTATTCAGTTTTGGTTAAAGACTGATTGTTGCTGCAATGCTAATGCTACTTGTGGTGTTAAACAGTCATAGTGAATACTCTTGTTCCAAAGAATAGTAGAAGAAAAATAATTAATAAATGCTGATTATGTTTTTAGCCAATCGGGAAAAAATCAAAACATTGAAAAAGGCTAGATATTTTCTCCAAAAGCAAGTGATAATCCTGCTCCAGTTAAAATATTTTTTGTGAATTAAATTTTATAAACAAAACTTTTAATAATATTTTATGTAGGTTTCATCTAAAACCCGAGCTGTCTGCTTTTCATATCGATATTTTTTTTTTTAATTTTTAAAAAAACAGAGTTATCTACCTTTACATCGATTTATATACTACAAACATTTGAGAAGAAATGTTAGCAAAACTGAGTTCAAGATATTTAAAATCTGGATCATTTGTGCTCAAAGTTGTACGAAATATTGGGTCGTTTAATTCTTTACAGTCTTACATAAAACCACAGAACATGAACATGGATCAAGAACTTATTTTGAAAAAAATCGCTTGCGACGCAATAGACTTGAACAGCGTTCAGCTCAAAGCTCTCAGTCAAGATATATGGAACAATCCTGAATTATGTTTCGAAGAATACCACGCTCACAAGAATCTTGCAGATTTCTTAGAAGAAAGAGGTTTCACAGTCGAGCGAGGGTACAAACTTCCCACTGCTTTTCGAGCACAACTTTCGCATTTAAAGAACTCCAAGGTTTCGCAGTCGGCAAAGTGCACGAATGTCGCGGTATTGTGTGAATATGACGCCCTTCCAGATATAGGCCATGCATGTGGACACAATTTAATAGCCATGGTTGGAATTGCCACGTCATTAGGTATTAAAGCTGCCATGGAATCTTCTACTTTCGATGGATATCAGGGAATGGTATGTTACAGAAGCGAGTTGTCAGTGGCATCTTCTCTGACACACACCGGCCAAACATGCCGTTTTCTTGCCCATGCCTAGTCCCAGTGGATCTTATGCATGTACGAGGGTTTTTAACACTTCATATTAAAATCTCAGCGTTATGAGCTCAGAATACACGTGCTTCATTTCAGTGACTGCAAAATATATATTTGTGATAAAAATATCCACTTTTAAAATATATGTCCTACAATTCAATGATATTTATTTTTTGTCAAAAATACATTACAGTTTACAGTAATTGCTTTCAAAATTCAAGTGTTTAGAAAGAAATTAAACATTTTAATAAAAGATAGATTGAGAGTTATTAAAAAATATTAATTTACATAATAAATTAGGCTTATGGATTTTTAATTTTCGACTTTTATTTCCATTTAAAGTATTTATATATTATTTTAGAATTTTTAAAAAATCTACTCTTGTGAAATATTTTACTCTCACTCCAATTCCAAAACTACTACATTTTTAGTAATTATATAGAGTTATCTATTTTAAATATATAAATGTTACCTATATTTGTGAATAATGTAACACTCAGGAAATTAGCTGGTACTAATGGTAGAGATACAGTGCACTGTGTGTGTGTATCCTTTATTAAAAATATTATTTTAAAAGGGATGTGATTCTTATTATCAGTCTCACACTTGCAGATTGAAGGGTTTATGACATTAACGATTAATCTTAATAATACTTATTCATTTTCAGAAAGACTTAAAATCATTTAAAAGCCTATGTAATTTTTTTATTTATTTGCACAGACTTGTTCTTTTGTTTCAACTTTTATTTTTCAGCTTTATAATTATATGGCTGTGTTCTTGTAGTTTTCTTTATTAACTTAAAAGTTAACTGACATCCAGTCAAGCTAGTATTTTTTAAAATAAATAAATATTCATCAAAGATAAACATCATATTCAGAAGGGCTCTCAAGATATATTTTTTTATCAGCAAGAATAGCACTGATTCTGTCCCATGTCTTGGTTCCTCAGACTGTACATTTGTCAATTTATTTTATCTGTTTATCATTTTAAAATACAGTTTTATGGTATATACTATCATTTTACATGTAGACTCATAATTTTTTTGAGTTATATTTTCTTTTGTGTTTAAGTACTAAGCACTAAGCAGTTTGAATAAGACCATGTGCATTTTACTGATAATTCAATTGTATGTGTAATTATTGTTGAACTCAAAATTTGACAAAGTTAATTTCTTCAGCAAGTTATTATTATTAATAGTAGTACTGACTCTTCTCATGACTTTTGGTTATTTGTTATTTAGTTGGTTGTTACCAGGTTTCTTAGAAATCCAAGGTTTGATGGAGGATGTGTGCATTTCCAAAGAGTGCTGCTGCTAGCATTGGGACAAGTTTGTGGTTTTCTCAGAAAGTTTTCATTATTATTGTTTATTACAGCTTTTTATCATTAGAAAGTCACTGAAGATATCGATTATAGGAATCTAGCTTTTGAAAAGATTTTAGATTTGGTAGACACAGAAGAATTGAAACCTTGTGCTTTGCTAATAAAATTTACAACCCTTAGCATTTCATTTTTAATTAGAAAAAACCCATTATCTGATGGGATCAATTGCTGTATGTGTTTTTATTTTAATTTTTGATTTGTACAAAATTGTAGGATTTAATTAAATCCCAATTATATTAGTTTTCTCGTGTACTTATGGAAAATATTTCTTTATAAACCACATTTTAGTAAATGTGAAATCATTACCATTCACCACTTTTCCCTGTTCAGACCTGTCACTAATTTAAATTTTGACATCGCAAGCCATCTGTAATCACTGCTGCCGAATCATAACCTCTTGAGCGGTTTGCTCATTGGGAGTTAGTTTTCTTCTGGGTAGAATTCTATGGGATGGTGAATCCATTGACAGAAACATTATTAAACACCAGTTGGACTATTGTGCCAACTGTTCAAAATTTTTGTGAATGGATTGTGCACTGTACATTTTATTCAGTTCGTATCAGGTAGTTATGGCAGATAGTTATGGCCTTCAATAGAAATCGGTAAACCCGGTAGAAAAATGATTTATTTAGAAAATGTGCCTCTTGGGTCACAGTGACTAAGCCAGTGCACATTTCAGCTTCAAAACAATGGATGACTAGTACTTTAAGATTTTTACTTTAAATAAGATTTTGTTTTATTTTTTTATTGGAAAGAAAGTAACACTTTCTCATTATTTCTTTCAAAAGGGATGTAGGAGAGATCCATGATTATTGTAATATTGTACTTCACTATTTATAACCCATTTTGCATTTCACACAGCAGACGTTACTGCAGACATCAAGAAAGTGTATAAAAAGATTATAAACATCTAGACTTGAGAGCTCATCAACATACCTGACTATAGAACGTGTTTAATTGCTTCACACAAAATACAGCCAAGTGTTACATTGCCTGAGTGGCAATCATAAAGAAATTAAATGTGACTTGTATAATTAATTAATCAATTTCCTTTCAGAAGTTTTGGAAGGTGTTCAGAAACAACTTTAAGTGATATTACTTTTTTATTAGTTATTTAAATTGTTCCTATCTGATTTCAGCCAGCAATATTTGCTGAGATGTAAATGCTGTTTTATTGGTTGTTTTCTATTAAGAACTTTTCGAAAATATCCAGAGGTAGCTAGTATTGGATCCTGATGGGTTATTGAAATTATATTATCAGTCACCAGAACTGCTGAATTAAGCATACATAGTATTAGTATGTATGGTTTATTTGTTTTTTTAAATGTCATTCCAAACCAGTTGATTTAATAGAGACCATACTCAATGATGTACTTAATTTCAAGCATACTGAGTTAAAGGACAGACACCATGATGTATGTCAATACAAATCTGCTAACTTCATGAACACAGACACACTGATAAGAGTCTTCTGAGGTAATGGATACCAGACAATGATACATGTCATTCCAAGTCTGCTGAGTTAGTGGAAACAAGACACAATGATTATGAATACCAAGTCATTTGAATAAATTTATATTAATACTTTGATGTATGTCATTCCATGTCTTTGCTGAGTTAGTGGAAACCAGAGACAATGATTATGAAATACGAAGTCATTTGAATAAATTTATATTGATGTAGGTCATTTCAAGCCTGCAGAGTTTAACATGACGGTTTGTCATTCCAAAACTATTATTGAAGTTAAACAACATTATTGTCATTTCAAGCCTGCTGACTGAATTTATACCAAGAAATGTTGCATGTCGTTTACATCTATTCTGGTAAATAAATACTCATTGAAAAACTAAGTGTCGTTTTAGAAATACATGTAAGAATAGATGCATATACAGTTGAGTTTTGTGCTATACAAATTGTACACTGATACACATTTTCAACCTTTGTGTTGCATAATTGTGCTCATTTGTGCAGCTTACAGTTCTTGGAACACCTGCAGAAGAAGGTGGGGGTGGGAAGATTGACCTGATCAATGCTGGTGCTTTCAAAGATGTGGATATTGCCATGATGGCTCACCCATCTCAGCTCATGCTGCCTCAACCAGTCTATGTGTCTTTGACTGAGTATGTTGCTGCTTCCAAAATTCCCCCTTCAACAGATGATCTAACCTCTTCTTGTCTGAGCTTGTACATTTAATTCCATTCTCAAAGCTTTGTTATATTATTTATTAAAAAAAACCAAAAAAAGTAGAATGATAGAGTTGGTAATCCACAAGTTTAGAATAATTATCTTCACTTGAAAAATGACTATCCATCCATGTAAATATTTAAGAATGATCTCACTTGAAATGACTTTTGCCTATCATCCCCATTATTAAAGAGCTATCTTGACTTAAAAACAACTGTTATCAGAGTTATTTTCAAAAATGACCATCGTCCAAGTTATCTTCACTGGAAAATGACCATTACCTACTATCTTCACTATTAAGACAACCTATATTTGAGCTATCTTTACTTGAAAACGATCTTTATTTGAGTTATCTTCTCTTGAAAACGACCATTTCCACTATTAAGAGTAATCTTTAGTAGAAAATGACCCTCTTCTGAGACATCTTAACATGAAAATTTAAACTTTATCTTCCAACCTCACAATTTAATCTGATTGATGCAACATTTACACAACACTAGTAGGGAAGTTCAAAAGTTTTTAACGCAGATTTTCTGTTTGTAATTAGTGTGCATGCACTTCTGGTGAACTATGCAATATGTTTACAGTGTGAAATAAGTTTCATTATAGTGTTTAGACCAGGGTAAACATATACTGACAAGATTGTTATGAATACATTTTATTGATCACTTTTGAGTTGATTATGCACTGATGTAGAACTGGAAACACATTCAGACCATTAGAAACTTATTTATCTCTTTAGCTTGTTTACATTACCATGTGAAATGTCATAGTCAAACCTCTAGCAATTATTTTTGAGAAAAATTTTAGAAATTAAAAAAAGAGAAAAGAAGTCACAACAAAAGCTCTAAATTTTATATGCAACATATATGTGCATCAGAGAAATGTACAAGATAAAAATTAAAATTAATCTGGCAATATTTTCAGTGTCTGTATGTAAACAAAAAGCAATATTATAAACGGGTAATTTGCATGCTAACCCCCATGAATTTTAGATGGCTAACCCCTATGAATTTTGTGTGGACCAAACTGGTTTTGTATGTCTACTCCTGATAATTTTGAACATAGCCTTTCTTGTGTTTTGCTAATGACTGTTGAATATTAATGTTCTCCAACTTCTTGCAAATATAGATATAATTTTTCTTATCTTTGCAGAGTGAAGATTACTTACTTTGGACGTGCATCGCATGCTGCTAGTTATCCATGGGATGGCATCAATGCTTTAGATGCTGCAGTCTCATGCTACACCAACATCTCTCACCTCCGCCAGCAGATGAAGCCAACGTGGCGCGCACATGGTATGATCAATAGAAAAACCTCATTATAATAAATCTTGTTGAAGTAAGGTAGGAGGTACAGAATGGCATAATGATGATAAGTACCTAAATCAGTAAAATCACAATCAAGGAAAGTTAACTCCTGTATGACTATAGTTATCTATAGTATACTAACTTTTTTGCTTAGGAAATTCTGAGAGAACAAATGATCACGTGTTATTAATAGGCATCATTTGCAAACAAGCAGAAAATGATTGCAATCACTTTCTTCTGTTTAAAGAAAATACAGAATTTTATGAACATTTGCTTCTTGCATAAATTTTGGGAAGTTGGGAGTTTACTGCATACAAGCTGATCTGCAATTATTTAAATTATCACCATGTGTAATTCATTAGGAATTATTCCCTTTCTTACAGTATATGGAGCTGACACACATTGTTTATCAGAGGATGTAGATATTTATCAGAGTGTTTTGGGTTGATGGACCTTATTTTGTTTTTATAAAACATTATGTTTGAAAAGATACTGCAGAGATATAGTTGTCTTGAAAATGGAAAAGAGGTTGAAGATTTTTAAGATGATGAAAATACTGATGTAATAGACTTTGGAATTTTTAGTTCAAATGAATGACAGTGTTATAGGTTGTGTAAAATAAAAAGAAATAAGTTTGCTGTGAATTTTAAAAGAATGTATTTTAAAATCTTTGAATGCTAGTTACTTTCTCTAGCTTTGCCTATAATAAAGTTATTTAACACATATATATTTCAAACATTTTAACTTTGATTGGTTTAGTTTCTGACTCTAGTTTGGCCCTTCTGTGCCTATTGTTCATCTGCTACTTTGCTTTGTTCAGGTGTCATCACTAATGGAGGAGCAAAGCCCAGCATAATTCCAGAAAAATCAGAACTGGAATATTATCTTCGTACACCAAGTGGCGAAGAATTGGAAATCCTCAAGCAAATGGTCACAGGATGTATACTGGGGGCTGCACAGTCTTCAGGATGTAAGGTAGGCTTAGGAAAAGATTTTTTTAAGAACACATTTAGTGAGGTTGCTTATATGCACCTGCATCTGGTATGGCTTTTTTGTGTTTATCTGAAGTTTTAAAAAAATACTTTAACATACATGTCCTTGTGAATTTTGCTTATATTAATGTCAGGTGAAGATTGCCCTTAACAATTTTTCAGTATGGTTGACTTTGTTCTGTTGAACATCCATTTCCTTGATTGAGACGGATGACAGATTTATGTTTGTACTTTAACCTGTTCGCTGTCGGCTATGAAAATCTCGCGCGACGTCACGGTGTCAGGCACTTTTGCCGCCCAACGATTTTTTTAAAGGTTACCCTAAAAAAACGCGAAAAGCGACGGTCATTTTACACGGATATTCAAAACGTTAATTGAAAATTAATCTAGACAAACTAATTAAATAATAAAGTAATATTTTTAATTGATTTAAAAATTGAAAATAAATAAATAATAAAAAGTTTTCTTACCTTTTTCTTGAACTTGAGAATTTCTGCATCGATGTCGTATTCCATGAAGGCTTTACATCCACACAAGAAGAATGTTTTATACACCAAGTGTTGTGGGGATGTTTCGGCGATGTTTAGGATATTTAGGAGAAATATCCAGGGTCTCGCCTCATCAGAAGCCTGACCCAAAACTATTTATTATATGGAACATCAAGCACACAAACACCACGTACTTGCACTCAATGGCTACAGTGTCCGAGATCTATCTGAAGAAAGCTTTTTGAAGTATAAGTCACAGTTCAAAATTCCAAAGGAATGGTGAAGAAAAATTAATGAAATTATATATTCAGCTGAAGTAATGATAGATGTAGTCAAAAATAGTGAAGCGCAAATTCAGATGCAGAAAATAAGTTGAAAAGTTCCAAAGGAATGATGAAGTAAAATCTCTGAAATTATATATGCCGGCCCCTACCAAACAAGAGAAGAGATGTGAAGATTTATATCTTATACAAATGTAGAATAGGCAATAAAATAGTAGTTGTAGTCAAAGTTATGAAGCACAAATCCAACTGATGTCCAGAAATATTTTTTCACATATCCACTTGAAGAATACATTTTGTTTTCACAACTCCCAAATGAAGAAGATAATTTATAAATAATCCAATTGGAAATGTAGTCAAAGTTATGAAGCACAAATCCAACTGATGTCTATGAATATTTTTTCACACGTCCACTTGAAGAATACACTTTGTTTTCACAAATCCCAAATGAAGAAGATAATTTATAAATAATCCAATTGGAAATGTAATCAAAGTTATGAAGCACAAATCCAACTGATGTCCAGAAATATTTTTTCACGTCCACTTGAAGAATACATAGAGAGTGAAAGAAAACTTGTAATATTTCCCTAGCATGGGTTCCAAAAGTGTTTGTACCACTTTCTCACTCTGATTCCCCTGTGTACAAGTGTCTGTCCCCGTGTAAATAATAAAATAGAAAACATACCCTGTAGTACTCTCGCAGATTTCATATGATTTGATTCCAAATCTAGCACGTTTCGATTTTATGTACTGTCTAAAACCCAAACGATTTTTCCAAAGCATCAAAGATTCATACACACAAATATTTTCACCAAGCACATAAATTGATGAAAATACTTGTCTAAATGATCAACAAAGAATTTGACTGTTTTGATACTGTTGCTATGTTCAAGGACTCAGTTATCTGAAAAATGTAAACAGCTTAGCACAAACGAGATCTACGCCTGTCGTGACTTTACGAATTAGACTTATTTAGTTATTATAAAATGTTTCATTTGTTGTAAATTTAATTAATGATCAATAAAAGATTTTCTATCTATTCCCATCAAAATAAAAAACCCCAAACACTGATAAAGTTCACTTACCTCTGTATCTCGCCACTGTTTGAATCGAACCTATGAAGGAAGATCTACGAAGAAAAGACCGGTCGCATTACTCACATACCGGCATAAATATTAGCGTACTTGACAATTCTTTGCACAAAACTTTCTGGGGAAAATGTTTGGAAAATATTGAGAACTGTAGCATTTTCTGTAAATGGTATTTGTACTCCACTGCTGACTGTAAAAGGGGGATACTCCATGCGTTGGTCACAGATGCACGCACCACGCACACACGCTACGCCATGACAGACCGGTTTCGTTTTCGCCTCATGGTGACCTTCATCAAAAATGTCAATAGGGGCTGGAATTTCATCTTGTGATAAAAAAATCATTCTCATCTAATGGGTCATACTCTAATCCATCTGTGGCTTCAAATTCTCCAACATCAACATCAAAAGTTGCCTTGGCGAATGATAAACGTAGCGTACACAATATCTCAAAATGAAAGCACAAATGGCGTCCACCTTTGAACAAAGGAAAGTAGGGTGACGCTACCAAAGGCGGGAATTCAGTCACATGAGCATTCTCATTAAAGTATCCAATGATAAAATTTAGAACAAAATTGGATGCTGAATCGAACTCACATACTATCTTTTTTCTGATTGGTTACTTTAATTACATATCATCTGTCGAAATGAAGATGCGCGCGCATGGTAAGACTGTTTTACCACTGACAGTCGTACATCGTTTTTTAGATGGTAAGGATTTTATACCACTGACAGCGAACGGGTTAATTCATTTAGTTATTCCAGGTTCTCTCCCTTGTATCCTATAGCTATAAAAAATATTGTTCGCATTCATTGAAAAAGTATTCTAGAAGTAAAATTTCAGTAAGATTTTTCATAGCTGTATCTAAGAGAATGATTTTAAACCAAGTGTTTGGCAAAGTTTTAACAGACATTGACACCAATATTTTGAATTAGGATGTGAATCCTGTGAAGAAAGATTAAGTTTATTGGTAACAAGAGGCAAATGTGTAAATGATATGCTTGTGTTAAGTGTCATACCATCAGTATAAAAGAGTGCCTGTATAGCCCACTTTATTTTCACCACTTTGCTTATAGGCCAGATCGAAAAATTTTGCAGAAACTCACTGTTTAAATAGCATATATTGAAGTATCCATGAGAACATCTCCTGTGAAATTTGCTATTTTTAGTAGACCATTTAAACCTATTGGTTCAATTTGTATCTCACCCACATCTTAGTATGTTCTAGGCTGTGTTTGTAATTATGCATCTTGTGAGTAAAATATATGTTAAAGTTTGTATTTATTATTGTGCGTCAACTGTACATTATTCTTACTAGTTCTCTATTGTATGGGTGATTATAGGTCTCTGTGTGGTTTGAGGTGTTTGTTATTGTGTATTTCTGTACATTTTATGAATATATATTTATTTTACATCAAGTGTTAATACAAACTAAATAAACACAGTAACAGTTATAAATCAACATTTTCCTTAGTATTTTTCTTTACTTTTACTTTTAGACTAATTTCCACTTAATATGAAAGTAGTTTTAATAGATGAAATAATAATCCATCATCCACCCATCCATAGTCATGATGTTTATCTTACACAGCTGAATTGTTTTGGTTCTTATGACAGGTAGAATACAAGTTCAGTCTAAAGCCATACCTGTCGCTCATATCAAACAAAACAATGGCATCCCTGTACGTGGAAAATGGTCAGAAGGTAGCCATACAGTTTGAGACTGATCCTGACAAAATAAATAGGCAAGGAGGATCAACTGATATGGGGAATGTCTCTCATATTGTGCCTAGTATTCACCCGAAATTTCACATTGGAACATTGGCCAGCCAGCATACACCAGAATTTGCAACACATGCCAGTAAATATTTTATGGAGATTTTAAAACAGAAATCTAGAAAACATTACTATACCCATAAATAGTTGATAGAAAACTTTGGAAATTAAATACGAGATCATTGCCTTCAGCATTCCAATAAATAGTTGATTAAAAGAATCCCTTCTAACTAAAAGTAAACTCTTTATAACTACAATCACACTTCTACTCTGTCAGTAAATATTTCTTTACAAATAAAAAAACTTAGATGTCAGTAAATATTTCGATTTAATTAAAATCTTAAAATAGAAATCTTGGCGACAATACCATACCAATAAGTAGTTGGTAGAACATTTTGGGATAGAAGTACAGAGATCATTGCTCTCAGTATACCAATAATTAGTTGATTTTAAAAAAAAATGAAGCTATACCTTTGGGGCATTTCAACCATGTCAGTGGATATTTGATACCAAAAACTCTTATACTAGTTATAGAAATAAGTAGTAAATAGAATTATTATACTCCTTAATAATTCTTAGAAATACAGGGACATTAACTTTATCCTACAAATAAATAGTTGATAGAAAAATTTGCTATAGAAATATAGGGGCCCAAACTTCCAGCATTAAATGTCTTCTTCAAATTAAATGGGGATGCTTCTGACTTAACATTGATTTTCACCAGAATGGGTAGGGGGTGGGTATTGTGGGATGGGTTGAGACAGAATTATGGGCTAGCAGTATATAACATCTGGTAATGGGTTTATTCAAAATTTTACTAATAGATTTATTCATTTTAATTTTGGGTGAGGTGAAAATGCTCTATTATTTTCTTTTACTTTGTTCTCTTTATTATTATTATTATTTAATTTTTTGCCTATTTATTAGTATTGCTGTTATTATCATTACCATGTTCTCATGATTACTATTGTTGACATTTTGTCATATATAATAAATTTTTCTTTACCTGTTTCACCTATTAATAACTGAAAGAAATCTTAAAAGTAAAAATATTAGGGACATAAATATTTGTCATACCAGTCAATAGTTGATGAAGTATTAATGATGGAAACAGCAAAATTATCTTTACCATGCCAATAAATAGTTGATAGAAATGCTAATTAATGAAACATTATTGTTGCCAGACATTGATATAATTGCACACTTAATTTATATGCAATAAAGAGTTTGTCTACTGGTAATAGTTGTTAGAATCTTTACACTTGGTTGTAACATTAGATCACATTACAGATATCATGGCTTCAACATGGTTTGATAGGCTGTGGCATGCAGTCCTTTGGTCCACCATAAAGCTGTACAACATCAATGCCAACCTGATCAAAGTCATAGAAAGCCTTTACAGCAAGGCCACCAGTACAGTCTGCTTCAATGGACAATTAGGAGATTGGTTCAGGAAACAGTGGGAATCAGACAAGGTTGCTTACTTTCGCCTATTCTCTTCAACATCTTCCTTGAAAGAATCACGACAGATGCTCTGGAAGACCATGAAGGAGGTCAGTTTTGGAGGCAGAACAATATTGAACTTACGCTTTGCCGATGACATCGATGGCCTTGAAGAAAATGAGCTAGACAGGACAGCTACTGCTTTTGGTATGGAAATCAGTGCAGAGAAGACCAAATTGATGACCAACAGCACCAGTGGCATTGGCAATGACATCATGATTGGTGATCAAAAACTGGAAATAGTTAATACATTCAAGTACTAAGAAGCCATTGTGACAGACGAGGGATCAAAACCAGAAATATTGTTCAGGATTGCGCTGACAATAACCGCAATGGCAAGGCTGAAGACAGTTTGGAAAGACAGAAACATCTCAGTCAGCTCAAATATCAGACTGATGTGCTCCTGAAGCTGAGAAACAGATTCATGATACTGTAAAAAGAGTCCTATTTGTTTTTGTTTTCAGACTCAGTTTAAAGTAACTTCTGATTGAAATTGTTATAATTTAGGCTTATGTGATAAGAGTGTGGAGATTATTGTACCTATTGCCAACACCTTTTTTGCCTCATTGACAGCTTGTAACAATGATTCAAGGAATAACTACTTATTATTATTTTGTTTTTGGAAAGTGACTGTTAGTCTGACTTCTGATTGAAACTATTATAAATTTAGGACATGTAATCTGAAGATTAAGAAAATAAATTCAAAACCAACTGATCTGCATTGTATTAGCCCTCTCTCTCCCACTCTATATTTGCAATAGAAATGCAGAGGTGGATTAAGTTTTCTCCATTGCCTCATGAGAAATTGAAAGAGAGATTTTGTTGTCATCAGGTGTTTGTGATATATCAGGGTCAGATAAAGAAGACCCTAGTTCAACTGTATCAGAAGATGAAGCCCTAACATTTCCTTTTAAAGTTAATAAATTTAATTTTTAAATTTTCTAATCATTTCTGAATTAAAATAATTTTATTAGCCTGATATTTAAACTTATAGCATAAACTTGGTGATGCTAGCTTAAGGATAAAATGATCAGACATTGGTGTTATGAAAAATAATCGTACCAGCAAGAGATTAAGTATGCTTTTATAATTAAAGGGACAAAACCTATGTTTTGAGATTACAATTTCAAAAACTTTCTTTTTTTCTTGTGCAATTTTTATTTTTAAAATGTAGGTAAAAGAATCAAGATCTTGGTTTATTTAATTTTAAGATGTTTTGCTGCTACTTAATCATGTTTAAAAAAATCATATATAAATTACAAAATATATGGTATTTATAAAATACCAACCATTTCCCTCACCTAACAATCCCTGATCCTACTCGCACAAATTTTAGCATGTGGTTATTCACTATAGTTCTTTGCAGCTTCATAGTTTAATTAAGAAATAATATATATAATTATAAGTGCACAGAAAGTAGTTCATGGCTTAGTGGATTGTATCCATTTTTATTTAAATGAAATTAATTTGGTGAAAGTAATACACCATTCATAATGCAACCAAAATAAAAACCAATAAAAAGTAATAATTCTTTGTGACATTTTAGTTTTTTAAAAAAAGTATTTCAATCTCGAGGCCTGGTAGTAATGTTCACTGTAACAGTTGGCTGACATATTTTACATTAATTACACAGTTAATGATTACATATATATATATTGGATAATGTAATTACTGGATACTCTATATTGCCATGATACATTTTTAAACTAGAATTTTTTAAAAAGCATTATGTAGTTTCATTTATAAAATATTATTACAATCAATAGTTATAATTTGTTTTTAATTGCTCAATCACTTTAAACAAACAAAATTTATCCAGATGTAAAAAGACTTATGTTTATAATTGTTATTGCTTGTGTACTTTTCATTTTTGTAGGAACAGATGAAGCAGAAAGCTACTCTCTGACTGTGGCAAAAGCTCTTGCCATGACTGCCATTGATGTTCTCATCAAGCCACACTTATTGCAACAGATTAAAGAGGAATTTTCTTCACATTTGGCAATGGGGAAATTGTCCTCCACTAAATAATTATGCATTTAGTTATTACTTTTGGTTACTTAAGTTTTATTGTACAACAAACTACAGTAAAAATTAAAAAAAACACAAGGTAACTTTGGGTGGGTTACTCTCATTGTTTACTATAAAATCTTTATTACTACTACCATCAACTTACTATTGCTACTACTAAATACTATATTCTTCCACCATCGTTTCTGTTTATCAGTTACTACTTACATACTTCACTACTGTCACAGCAATAGTACTTCATAATTCATAATTGAGATGCTCAGCTTGACAGTCCCAAATTAGGAACTAGGTGGTTTTTTTTAGCTCTTGAGTAGAGCTTTGGTGGTGGTCTCCTTCAATTAAAAAAAAAAATGCTGTTGCATACAACATAAATTGTGTAGCTGGGGTCCTTGTGCATTGCACAACCTGCCTAATCCATTGCTATGCCACTACAGATGTGTCAGTTGGAAAAAATCTTAGCAGTGGATGGCGAGTGTTGATTTTGAAAGCAATAACCTCCAGCAATCAGATCCATTGCTTAGATCTCTTAGCCACACAACCAGAGCAAACAACAAAATTCTCTGGTATATGGTTGAGTCCACTAATTGCTTTGATGTCTTAGTAACTCACCAAAACAAACGTCTCTGGTGTATGTTTGAGTCCATTGCTGTGATCTCTTAGTAACCCACCAAAACAAAAGTCTCTGGTGTATGTTGGAGTCCATTGCTGTGATCTCTTAATAACCCAACCAAAAAAGTCTCTGGTGTTTGTATGGTTGAGTTCATTGCTGTTATGTGTGAGGTTTGTATATGACCCTGTTACAGTATTAATTATTGAGATTTTAATCCTCGATGTTCAATATTGACACTAATAACAGCCCCACAGCTTAGCCTATTCCTATCATTGTGTTAATTTCTGTTGCAATGATCTAGTACAGAAATTATGCAACTTAACACAATGACAAACAGACTCTTTAACTCCTGTTACAATAATCTAGTGCGGAAATTATTCAACTTAACACTGTGACAAGCAGACTGGCTGACATTGCCATTGGGATCACAAAATTATCTTCTCCTATTTAATTAACTTAACAATCAATCATTCAATATATAGCTCATTCCAATTGATCCAATTATCGGTCATTCAAAGAATTAATTGATTTGCGGTGAAGATAAAATAATTTATTAAAAATAATAACAATGACATTTATAAGTTATAGTGAGTTAGAATGAACACGTGCTATAGTCCTCACTACTGCCACTCAGTCTAATTGTCACTATGAGTAAGAGCACATGGGTTCTGAGTTTTTCCTCTCATTACTCATTACTCAATGTTACAACGATTGACAGTGACAACGCGGCTGCACACCCCCAGCTAGACAAAAGGATAAATAACAATCCTTGTAATCCGACTGTTTAATCGTCATTTACATGCTTTGTGGCAATGGTGAGAGCTATACGATGTTCTTACAGTATCACTACTCACCAAAATCAATAATAATTTCAATTCTTTATTGTGTTCTAATTAACAAGCATTAACGTAATATTGTAATACAACTTTATAGTCAAAAGCCTCGGTCATTATTATGAATTATATTTTCAGTTAACATCACCAGTTGTCATACAATGACAACAATCAAATCAACTTCCTAAATTAAACAATTCATCATTAAAACTTATACAGTTTTAGTAATGGTCCTCCACTTTAACATTCATTTATGTGTATGAATAAAGAAATACATTTTGTATAGAGTTTCACAGTTTATAAAAGAAGAAATAGCATTCTATCACGTATGTACTTTACAAATTACAGCAAATTCCCTAATAGGCTACTCGCTAGTGCCACACAAAACATCTCTGTAATAAAACACATTAGCATTTATATATACAAATAAACAAAGAATTAAAAATAGCAAAGTCTTAAAACATTCTAATTAATTAAACATGTAAAGCCAGTATACCTAGCCCTCTGTAATGAAAAAAATAGGGTCCATCAATAACAACATATTTTAACTTGACATATACTTTAGCTACACCTCACTAAAGATTAATAAATCACCCCCCCCCCCCCCATATGCCTTTAATTACCCAAACACATTCGTGATGTTAATGTTCGTTTATATCCTTTTTTTGAATCAACAAATGGGATGCTAACAGCGTGATTCTCTTGACCTCTGCCCTCACCTATCAGTCAAATATATATTTTTCTCTCTCTCCAACAGAGATGTGAAAGAAATGGTTAATTCAGTTAGACAAAAATAGTTATCTTCTAGTCAACAGTTAACAATAGATATAATGCTATGATACCTGTCTGAAAAATGAATAATTAAAGAAAGTGTGATTTCTCAGACCATAAGCAGTAATTTGCCTTCCAAAAATGGATGAATTCTTTACAATTGATTTGATGTCTTAGTAACACAACTAAAACAAAAAAAAATCTCTGAAATATAGTCAGATAACAGTGCTTATACTTCTAGCCTCTGGTCTTAAACAAAAAATGTCTTTGATGTATGGTTTAGGTATTAATCAAGTACATATATAGCATTTTACAAATATTTACAATTGAAAATTTGTTAACAGTTATTTTGACATGTAGAAAAACTACATTCCTTGCTGCAGCATGGTGGAGAAATTCCTATGACTGTGCAGAGATTCTTGCTTCTTAGTTCTGTTTATTAAAGTTGGAAAAGGCACCTTAACAGAGAATAAAAGTGTAGATATTTCTTACTACAAAAGGACTATTTGCTGTACAAATAATTTCCTTACAAAATGGGGAACTATTTCTACAGCATAGTTCTTTTGTCATTTTCCAATACTACTTTTTAAGTTTAACCCTCTGTGAATTTTTAAAACTATTTTTTTTCCCCAGAACTGACAGAGGCCTATGCTGTTTTTTTTTACCCCCATTTATTGTAAAAGTAGAAGTATATTAAAAATCCTGAGGGAGAACTTGCTGTGTTTTTAATTTGTATTTATTTTTTTGTGTTTTGTTTACTTGTAAAATGAAGCAACCTGACTAGGGACATCTTGAGGAAGAATACTTTGCTTGTTCATTTTAAACAGAAACAACCTGATTTGTGACATTCTGAGGCAATATTTGCTTCTTATAGCAGCAGGAAATTACCACATTTAGAGTGACATCTCTTTAATTCAAACATTAAATTCAAAATTCCACTCATCTAAACTGAATTATAGCCAGCTGCCTGCCTAATTCAGTTGAAAAGGTTTGAGTTTTCACTCATATTTTCTTGAAAACACACAGTTTCAGTATTGCACATAGTACATAATAAATCTTTGCAGATGTGATCCCATATAATTCATTTACTCAAGAAACGCACATACCCCATTGAGTTGCTCAGATACCATATGTTCCTAGAGTAAGAGAGGTTTTTGTAAATATGCTTTAAATGCATCATTATGCATATAAACTAAAGTTAATCAAACGTGAACTGAACATTTGAAGTCGTCAGTAGAAATGTACAAAACTGTCACACAATCAAGCCACAATCTTTTATTTTAATAGTGAAATGGAAGTTGACATTTTATTAAAAATATCAATATTAATTATTAAATATAGATATATCCTAATATCATAATTTTTTTAAAAAAAAGATTAAATAAATACTGGAAATGTTATTTCTTAAAAATTAAACTTTAGTGGAGTGAAAGGTTTTTGTTTTCAGTGTAGAGATTTACTGTTTAATCAAGTTCTTTAACTTTTAATGTAGTGGAGAAAACATGTCACAACTTATTTAATAGGACAAACATCTACCACAACTTAATGAATGGGACAAACATCTATCAGCTTATTTAATGGAACAAACATCTACCACAAATTAATGAATGGGACAAACATCTATCACAGTTTATTTAATGGGACAAACATATACAACAAATTAATGAATGGGACAAACATATATCACAGCTTATTTAATGAGACAAACATCTACCACAAATTAATGAAGGGGACAAACATCTACCATAACTTATTTAATGAGACAAACATCTACCACAACATATTTAATGAGACAAACATCTACCATAACTTATTTAATGAGACAAACATCTACCACAACTTATTTAATGAGACAAACATCTACCATAACTTATTTAATGAGACAAACATCTACCACAACTTATTTAATGGGACAGACATCTACCACAACTTATTTAATGAGGCAGACATCTACCACAATTAATGGGACAAACATCTGTCACAACTTAGTAATTTCTTTTTTTTAAAAAAGTCCTTATTTAAAGTCTCCAATTTTGTTTCAGCTTGTTATACAGCATTTGCCCTTGGTGCTGCTTGTCAAGTTTAGAATATGTAGGCTCTCAACAGCACATCTTATGTTATAAGACATTGGTTTTCAGTCTCCATTTTTCTACAACTTTTGGTTTGAAATCATCTGATGAGTCTATTACTAACTTGATATTTAATTAAATTCTCAGAGTATGGTGGTTACTTCTTACAATGATAAGTGATGGATTGACTTTGCTACTGGTGCATGCATTTGTGTATTTTATGATTAATATACATGTATATAAAATATTAAACAAACTATGGCTGTTGTAAGATGTTCTGCTCATCTTGCACATTTTTCCTACTGACAAAACAAACATATTTATTAGCAAATCAGCTGTCAGTGATGCAACTCTCTTTGGAAAACTGGAGTGTATGTTGTACATGTATATATCATTGGACAACTTCACTGGTTGGTATAATATTATGAAGCGAAAACCACCTCTGGTATTTTTGCATAAACAATACTAGAATATTAAACGTTTTTAATGATTGATAGCACAAGTGTGAAAAGATAGTTTCATAAAATTTTCAATAATGGTCTTAAGAAGATCAAGAATATGGGGAAAGTTTATGCCTATTACTTGTGTACTACTATAGTTCTGTTTTTCATTCCTCCTAGTCCTAATGCTAGTATGAAAAGTGGAAAATACAAAAATGCATAATATATATATATATTATATATATATAATAATATATATATTTTTGTAAATGTAATCATGAAATGAGTAAATACACTATTTCAAAATACAATTTTACAAAGGCACACCCATTATTTTCTTAAAAATCACAGCTACATTCAGATTCCTCTCGGGTATATTTATTCCTTCTAACCAAGTGCTGTCTCCCACCCCCCAAAAGAGCATTCCCTTCAGATGAGTCAGTGTAGAATATCTGACTGAAAGACTGAAGAAAGTCTTCTTCAAATCTCTCCTGTTTAAATAATTAAAAGAAATTCACTCATTGTAAAATGTAAATCACTAAATGCATTTTAAAAGTAAATAACTAAACCTAAGATTAGTAATAAAATAGTTAAACCTAAAAGTAAAAAATAACATAATAAGAATTTATGTGTAAATATTTATAAAAGTCATTTAACATTTATTGTTTTTAATTTATATCAAGTACAGAATATGTTTTTGTGGAGAGTGGCATTGCTCTTATATATGCATAGCACCTACATGCATAGATATTAAACTTAGTAAAATTCTAGCAAGAAATGAAAATAACCAACAGTAACAAGTGAACAACTGCAAATGTTAAGTAATATTAATAAATAAAATATTTTAATCTTTATTACAATCCCTCTCTTCAGCATTTGTGTGTGCACATATTAATCATTTGATTAACAAGTTTGGCTGGACTGGTAAGCATTATTATACAAGTAGTTTTAGTCTTTCACTCTGCTTTACTGTTATTATTTTATCCAAAAACTGATTTAATTCAAACATAAGTTTGTTTCAGTTTACGGTCAGATTAAAGTCTGAATGTCACAATTTGAAAAGTTAAATTTAATCAAATTAAAAACAGTAATAAACATTTTATGAAATTAAGTTTATGTTTCGATTCTGAGCTATGTATATATTTTTTAATTTGTCTTTATACTAGTTTTACTACATTTAATATACTGCCAGATACTATATCTATAAAATAAATATAATATTACAAAACAATAAACTAAGTAATAGTACTTTAGTAGTAACTCAATGAATCATGGCTGACTCCACAACCCTGGGCCTGTCGTTTGCAATTTTCTTTATGTAATAAGAAGTCCTTTTATTACATAATTAATATGCATTACAGAATAGTTTATAAAAGTGGCTTACTCAACGTGTGTTCTCTACATCAGTAGATTAGATGCTTGAAACATTTATGAACTCGGCTTTGCCTAACCCTAAGACAAGGACTTTTCCTCTTCGATAATCCGCAGATATTTGATTTATTATTTCTTTTGTGTGTCGATATCATTTCAGTGAATAAAATAAGAAATTACTAATTTGTTTAAAACATGCTGGAATAATGAAATAATAGCACAAAGCTCAGTGGTCCGAGAAATATAATACTTCCATTGAAGAGTATTTAATCCAGAGCTAAGCGGCATTTTTTATTATTATCATTGTAAAATATAAAATCAGTGTTAATTGTCTGAACTATCAAATATATGCACTGGTAGTAATAATAATTATTTACGTAAAACTGAATCCGGATGTTAACTGCTCGACTGTTATACTCTTACAGGAAGTTGTTATGGCTTGGCGCGGTTTTTGTCTCTACTACTACCTAAACTGCAACAAGAATGTATAAAACTCATGAAACATTTGTACAATATAAAGAGTGGGACTACCGAATAAAAGGAGAATACTTGTGTCTGAAGTCAGATAAGTCTTTCTGTTCATCAAGCAGGCAAAAGGTAATTTATATAAACTTTAGAAAATGTTTTTATTAAAGTGATAAGCTACTGAACAATTATCGATCAAGGGAGATTGGTAGAAAATGTATATTTATATGTATTTTTTTTTTTAAAAGTTACATTAGTTTAGAACTTAAAAAATAACAAGAGACGAGTCTGTATGTTCTACAGGAACACAAAAGGCATATAAAACATTTACCGATACTGTTAATTTAAAGCCCCGACAGCTCTGTACACAACTGCACAATAAAGTATAATTAAAAGTCGATATATACATAATTGGAGAGGCTGTGTGAATATTCTTAATGGACGGAATGCTAGTATCACCCAAAAAATCTCGAAAGTTATAAACGAAGTACTGCCATTTTTATAAACTATGACGGTCGTGTACGGAACTGTTTGCCTTATTTAAAATTCATTATCCAATTCAGAACGAATCCATTGACAAGATGCCTTGGATGAGCATATAAATACTAAAAGAAAAAATAGAGAAATAAAATTAATATTGTTTTACATTATATATATTATATGTTTTTTGTCATGATATTATCATATTAATATTAATTGATTGAACCTACTTCCGTCATTGGTATACTTCAACTTGCTATTTAAAAAAAATTTTTTCTTTAGTTTCAGAAGTTTGGCGGAGACTAAATAAATACATCAAAGCTGGCTTTCAATTTTAGAGGTGAGATATGTAAAGATTGTAACTTGCAATCCATACTGTTTTTAGTTGAAATGTGTCAGCATTATCTATCTATCTTGGAGCTTAGATCTTGTTTTTTGAACAAACTACAAATATCTTCTGCTAAATATTACTTTATTAGACTAAATCAAATGAAATCTACATAAAATATTATGAAAAGTTTAGTTTTGAAAAATGAATTCACAAAAAATATTTTAACTGGAGCAGGATTAACACTTGCTTCTGGAGAAAAAATATCTGGCTTTCTTCAGTGTTTTGAATTTTTCCCAATTGGCTAAAAACATTCAGTATTTATTATTTTTCTTCTACTACTTTACTAGTACTAAGAAACATTATTTTCTAGTCTAGTAGCCAATAAGAAACATTATTTTCTTAGCCTGTGCACTGTTATCTCTCTTAATTTAATAAAAATCAAAAGATTATATGGTTATTTAAATTTTTTTAAAGCTGTTAATTCAGACAATTTACCTACCCATGCCATCTGAATTTAGTGTGTTCAGATTAAAAAAAAATATAGTACATGTAAACTAATTCATTCTGTGTTAAGTTAAATGATTGAGTCATACAGGTTTTTTTCTATAAACTAAGTTTTGCTGTTTTTACATCTATTAAGTATTATTTGAAAAAAAATTCTTCTTGTGTCATGCAGATCGATGCCCAGCATGTCTTTGTCCTCAAGAAAGAGAAGTGACCCCTCAGATGGAAAGTGGTTTTAGCAATGATATAAACATCCACTCACCACATCAGGTTAAAAAATATAAATATCCATTTTCACATTAAGCAAAATCTTCTTCATGATCTAATTTCATTTACTGGACATAGTAAGAGATAGTGATTTTTGGAAATAGGCAAGACTTCTGCACTTTGATCTTGCATTTGCATGTGTCCTTGAATGTATCAGAGTATGCTCACCAATTAAAACTTACAATCATATGCCACCCCTCAGTTTAGCTTTGCTGATGTATTTTTCTTCATAAATCTCCCTTTGTTAATGTTATAAACTTGTAACTTTATTTGAAACCTTGCAACAGTTACAGGATTGTTTACTGAGCAACTTTCAGGTCAGCTGAAACTTAAGTTTGTACCCCTCTTACTTTTTTGACGTATTTTCTTCATTTCTCTCACTATATCTTTAATTTGTGACCTAATAACATTTATAGGATTTCTTTAGTTTTAAGAGCAGCTTTCTGGTCACATAATTTAATACTGACTATCTCACATTCCTCTGTTTCAGTGTTTGGCTTAGCTGATGTTGAGACTCCCACATCTACAGATTTAATTGATTTTAAGAATTCCAGCATACTTTACAATTTGTATGCTATCAGTCTTTCCTAACACTGTAACTAGTGTAACAGAATCAGAAATACAGTTATGTGTACCAGTATACTACAGGTCAACATATACTTTAGTACACCTTCCTACAACATCACTTTTTTAGCAGATAGATATATTTATTGTAAGTAAATTATTGCTTGGATTGACTCTAATGTAGATAAAAATATTATACCCATAACTTATTTTTTTAAAAATTGCTTTGGGGATATGATCTGTTTTGTTTGTGCACACATAGTACTATTATTATTAACTAAGTATTATTAGGTACGTAGGCACTTGAGCTAGGTACACAGTTTTTGCTTCAGTTTGGTAGACAGCTTAGTATATTGTTTTGTGAATTTATTATATTAAGTTGTAAATTATTCATAGCAGTTCTTATGATTAGAATTAGGATTTTGGATGAAGTTAATGTTAAATATTTTCCTTATTAGTTCATTACTATTAGTGCCTAATAATACAACATTGCTTATTTATTATTTAACCAGAAAAAAATTCTGTTAAATAAGTTTATATTGCTTGACAAGTTGTATTGATATTATTAAATAAGTTGCCCAAATTTAGGGACTGTTCTCAGTCCTTGCATTTTATATCACAAAACTACAACAATATATTATAGGAGATTACAAGTAGATCCTCTCACACAACTTACTTAAAGACCAAATAAGAGGAAATGCAAATGATCTAAGTTAATAGATTTAGGTGTTCTGATAATGTATGTAAAATTTCGTAGTCCAATGGATATTGGAATATACATGGTCAGAACATTATGTTTCTGCAAGATTTTCAATTTATCACTGTACACAAATGAGCTTAATGTCGACAGGAGACTAAAAAGCTACTCTTTTATATTGAAGTTATGACAAAAGGAAATTAAGCTCAGCAGGAATGTCTCATGTTTTTGCAAACTTTAATTGTTTTAACTATAAAACAACCCTGACTGTACTATAGCTCAGAGCATTTTAGCCACTATATGTTGTCATGTAGTGATCTCATGCATGATCAAGAGCTTTGGTTTTGCTTCCAATTTTAACCCTAAAATAATAACTTTTATAAAAGTTGTTGGCTGCTTAAATTTTGGCAGGTTGTTTAGAAATGTTAGCATTATTGAAATATTTGGGTTGTATAAATATATGTTTGAAGGTGGCTTCCTTTGGTCATTTGGTCTTTAATACAATAACTAACAGAAGCTCACATTCCAAACTGGAGATAAAGCAACAAATTAATTTTTCCCAATGCAGAAAAGTCTGCAGAATTCACATTTTATTTCTTACTAGTGTTTTATGATTTGTGTGTTGTGAGCAATTTTCAGGAACAACTATATTTAATTTTTACAGGAAAGTGGTGAAGGAGCTGTAGACCTTGCATTACGGATGGGTAGAGCTCCTGTAGTCTTTCAACCTCATGCAGCAGGCCAAGGTCTTTATTTATTTCTTCCCTGCTGTCGACACTTCATTTGCCGAGCTTGTTGTGATCGTGCACAGCAACAGCATAGATGTCCACTGTGCAAATCAGTCATTTGATGTGGATTGGAAAAATCTTGATTAAATATTAACCAGTCATTTGATGCGGACTGGATAGATTTTGATAAAATTTTAATCATTTATTTAATGTGGACTGGATAGATTTTGATAAAATATTAATTAGTCATTTGATGTGGACTGAAAAGATCTTGAAAAAGTACTAATTTGATTGGACTGGAAAGATCTTGATAAAATACTTATTTTTTCTTGTTGCTTGACAAATTCCTTCAGCCATACTTGTTGATCTCCCCTTTTTTTTTTTATTGTGTGACAGATTGAAAATGATCAGTGCCTTACAAGATTTGAGATATCCTTGTACATAGACAGAAATTAAGTACCATGTTTATTCAAGACTGAAAGGCTTGAAATTTCTGTCCCATGTAGTTGGATGTAATGAGAATGCACTGTATACTAACCCTTTTTTCTGTATTTGGAATTGTTTTTCTTTTTATTATTATTTTAAGCAAACAAACCAGGAATGTTGTTTAAACTTTCTAACAGCAGCATGGCATGACTTCAGTCAAACTTATACTGTAAAATCATTTGGAAGGCTCTGTATCTTGTGTATTTGTTCACATTGACTTGGCCTGGAGACGGCTTCCAAGATGTGTGAACACATATACTGATATAGTCACTGATGTTAGATTGTTGTCATGCTGGCTTTGAAATTTCTTGAAGGATTCAGCATCTTTTCACATCACTCTGAAAGATTTTGTAATTTTTTCACCCTTTAGTTCTTTGCTATATCGTCAGTTGTAAGAATGGGGATTACTGTATTTTTTTTTTATCACTACCCTCTCTTGCACATTTATTACTTTATAAATTTTGAGATTACTTTCTTCTGGAGAGTATAGATTACTTTGATTGCTGTAATAATTAATTTTTATTCATAAGTGCTAGAGATTTTTATGTGACAAGTTGATTGATTTCTGCTTCTTATGTTGATTTCTTTCTGTTTGGGTTCACTCTCAATCATCATTAATCTTTCAGAGATGGTTTTAAGTTTGTATTGTAATGCCACATTTGCTACTCATATACTGACTTTGTAGGTGGTGGATAATACATATGTATTAAAAATAAAATTTTGTCTTGTATGCAAATTGGTACAAAAAACAAATTGTGCTTATCTAATAATCATAAGAAAGTCAATATTTGTTTCTATTAAACTACTAACATTTTTGGGTTGAATATTTTAAAAACTAACATAGATGAATATAAAATGTGACTTAACACTGGCAACTGCTGGATAAAGAAATAATTTGCTACTTCAGTTAGTATTTAAAAAAAAGATCTAGGCATTTAAATATTAATATGATGGTGACTCATATCATATTTAATACATATAGACATTTAAATATTATTATGATGATGGCTTATACCTAATTGTGAATTGATTAAAATAATTATTAAGAAAAAAATAAATTATAGTCTTTATTCTTTGTTTTCAGTTTGCATGTTTATTTACTGTTGCATTTATCACATACATTCAAAAGTATTTTTGAGATATGAAAGTTATTGTTTTATGAACATGAGAACTAAAATAAATAAGTAATGAAATAGTTAATAAAAAAAAAATAGAAAATATAATTTATGACTGAAACTGCAAATTGTATAATTTCTATACAGATGTTTAATTCACGTCTTGTACAAGGAATATTTATGTAAAATGACAGATTATCCAATATTAAACAAATTATTATAGTTTATTCCTCAAACAACTGATTTATATGTTTATACTTTTGAGAATAGAATATAGCACTTTTATTTCTGATACTGTGAATAAAAAAATACATGAGTTCTCCACCAGTCTTAGGGTATTTTCTTTCAGCAAGGTCATTTTTGCCTCACTAGTTAGTTTAGACTAGACCATTTATGACAAAGTTCGTCTGCTGACCTATGAATGGTAGAAACCGCATCACTGACATCAGCACTTCAGTCCACGCATTTTTTTTTGTCTTTGTTTGTGAGTGAACTCTTTAGTCATGATTGTAGGCAACGATCTCTGAATGTGTGAAAATGTGTGAAATTATCTTTATGTGCATGACGATTTTGTTTGACATCCATTGTTAAAATTGACTTGTGGGATAGATATACTTATAAACAAGTCATGTGACGCTTTTAGTTGGCAACTACTTAGGGCGCTGTTCGGGAAAGCTCCGCTCTAAGTTAGGTGGCTGTCATGAAACCGAGCCCTGGAACCTAATCCGCTGTAAAGTGAGATTCACCTGTATTAATATTTTGTAGCAGCACATATAACTGATAATTTTTGTGTAAAGAAAAGCTTCTTGTTGATCAACACTATGTATGATTATAGAAAGTAAAAAAGTGAAAAGTTTATATATATTTTTTATTTTATACATAAGTACAAATATTTTACATTACTAGTAACAATTTATTAAAAAAACAAACACATTTAAAGCAGTCACCCTGACATTACAGACTAGAGATCACAGAAGAACTGTGGGAAAAAAAGTCATTACTATCGGAAAAGAGGAAGTAATGATAAACAAATTCAAAAATTTAAATTTTCATTTATATTTAATTTTTGAAAGTATTTCTGTTTCAGTAACAATGGCAGTTCATACAAATGTCACTTCAATCAGTGGTATTCCACTGAGGATGCTAAGAGTACAAACATTCATTTTTCACCTTTGGTAGATATGTATTCAAAGTAAAATAAATAGATACTGTTCATTTTTATTAGCACTTAATATATCTTAAGATCACCTAAGTTCTAACTTCTTGAATCAATGGCTGTTCAGCTTAACAATCCTGGACTAGGAAGAGGATGTGTTGAACAGAAACCAACTGAAGTCTGAAAACCAATGACCCCAAGGTTTTCTATAGTCCAAAGCCTTGATCCCTCAGTCTCACATCTTCCTAGTTCAAAACTGCTAGGTAAAATTATGGAGTTTTTTTGCCTTCTTTAAAAAATCTAATTATAATACATATAGAAACACTCACAAAATGATAAAGACAAATCAGATTTAAAATGTTAATTCTGAATTTTAAAAAAAAGTGGCACATTCAAATCATAAAATGAAATCTGTACATTCAAAAAAATTAAAGGAATTTTGGTTATGTCAAGCTACCAAGTCTGTCTGTACCAACCACACTTAAAGACTAATAAGATTTTGATTAAGTATTTGGTTTAAAAGAAAAAATAAAAAATAAAAGCAAAAAAAAGTCTGATAAGTATGCAGCCCTTGAATATATTTATTGATTATGTCAAAGAGTAAAACATTAATTGTTCAGACTATTGCACGAATTAGAATATTCATACATGCCTCAAAATAACCTAAAAGTTCTGATTCGAAATGATAGGTATGATATAATACCAATTATAGCTAAAATATTAAGGACTTTAAAAAGAAACCTTTCCCCATGAATCAAATTAAATAACTAACAAATATGCATACAAAGTACAGTGTACATACAAATTTTGAACTCAGATGCATATTTGTTTGAATTTTAGTAAAGCACTGTAATTTGGTAATACATTATTATTCTCTCATTATTATATCCTGCAAACTTCTAGTAATTCTTTCTAATATTGTTTTAGTCAAGTTGATGCAACAGTTTGAACACCTAGTGCCCAATATATAAATTTAAATACAAAAGTATTGTTGAGATAAATCAAGGGCTGCCAGGCATAATGTATAAAGATATTAATAAAGAAAAGTGTTGGGTCTAAAATACTGAAATGTTCAGACATTATATACACTTTAATTTGTTAGACCTGAAGACTCAGAATACAAGTTGTAAAAGCTGTACTGTTAAATCCACATCTATGCTTTAAGGAAAGCCATGAATAATTTTAAATTAGGTTTCAAAACCTATTGAATATATTGTAAATGGATGCTAAAAATGTTCTATAACTTCTCTAGACTTTTATGAAAACAAATATTAATGAAATATAACTTAAATCTGAATGATCTTGAAAACAGTGCAGTCTCAATAACCAAATTACAAGGGACCATTATAAATAGTTTGAAATATTCAAGGTTCAAAACTAACTAAAGAAATTTTTATCTTTGAATAGGGGCACAAAGTGCAGGCATCTATTTTTTTTATAAGCTTTTCATTACCAAATGCTTATGTGTCCAAGTGCTGAATGGTTTATCAGTTTCATTCAATGACATTACTTGACTTTAAGAAATTAATACCTTATATGCACTTTAGTTTTTCCTGACATGTTTGTCAGTTGGCCAGCACATAATATCCTAAGAAAAGTTTATGTGATAGTAATGTTCCACTGAATATTCTTGAATATATATCTCCAATTCATGTGAAGAAGTTAGATCAAACTGTTCAAATCAACAGTCACTTGTTAATATTAATGTAAAAATATTAGGTCCATATGGATACTGTAATACAGATGATTAAAAATGTGATTCTGAAAGCTTTTTTTGTGTTATCAATGTACACAAATGAGCATCATCAGAAGGTCATACAATCACTCCTAGTTTTATTACTAAAGGTATGGCACTTAAAGACCAAGTGAAATGGAATCTAGGTCAAGTATAGTTTGTGAACAAGAGTTGCCCCATTCCTAAGACACACAATCCCAAGTCCTTGGGGTAAAAGCAAGCAGAAGTGATGTCATGGGGGGAGGGAGGGGGAGGGGAGGGGGTGTCAAATGGCTGCCAATGTAATTTTCTTTGGAACACCATGAATTTTATCCAAACCATGCTGATGACAGCGAAAATTTATCTGATAGTTGTTCGCATACCATTTCTAATGATGTTGGAGAAAACAATGACTGACGATGACCATGTCCGGTAGATTATTTTTCTGATAATATAAATTAACTGACTACATACCATATGTTTGTAGTCATTGTTAAGCTAACAGACATATTTCTAATTATTATAAAAATGAGTTATGTATCATTTTTATACAAATAACGAAAACTTTTTAAGTACAGTTTTGTAATTGTCATTTTATATATATTAATATTTACTACCGATATTTATTACTATTAGTGTTATTATTAACAATGTATTCAGGAACTAGAGTAACAATCAAGATAGTTGCAAAAAGAAAGGTTAGAATTCTCAGGAAAAAATTCCAGTTTTTGCTACCTTAGTAGTAGTGGTATAATCAGTGCAACAAAATTCTATGCCAATATGCAGTTTTATGAAACTATAAATTGCAAAGTAAAATATTTAATTAGGATCAAGTTACGTCAACTATTCATTTGTACAAGTAGTTTTGGCAGTTGCATAATAATAATGATCAAATTCTAATGGATTTTTACCAACTAAAGTTAACAGCAGAAAATAAAGACTTCAGTTTTTGTCCTGCTACTGGCTAGAGTAATAAGGTTATCTATTCAAGAAAATTTGTCATATACATTTATGTTATGAATAGTGTTAAAAGTAATGTTACACAATATAAAGTAAAATATTATGATGCAATTAACATACAAGCAGCCACTGATGTAATAAAATGCATTCACACAAATTCAGATTAAAAGATGATAGGGGTTTGATGAATATATATTTAATATATGAAGCATCATATTCTTCAGATTTATTTTTTTATTAAATCAGATATTGCAAAGTATTTAAACAACAGTTCATTAATTGCTAGTTAATTAATCATACTAATAATCATGTTAACAACACATATCAAGTTGAAACTGCAAGAATTATCTATTTTAATAATTCATTACAAGTATAACTGTTTTTAGGCACTTACCAACTAATATTCATTATTAATTTACCAAGAGTGTTTTTAATTATTGCAGAAACACTGTTCTCTATCTTAATTGTATAGGTGCAAATGTAGAAAGTGAATTTAAATTAATTTTAGTAGGTGTACATAAATAAAAAAAATAATTATATGCCTGCAATTAAAAAAAAATAAAACCAATCAGAAATCAGTAAAATTTTAAATAAATTTTCTGTGATTACTTATTAACTTCCTAATTACAATAAGATTCACTAAATGAATGGATTTAAAACTTATTCAATTAACATCACACATTGCATATTTATGACGGCTATCACTGTAATTAACTGATTGTATGTAAAATTACAAATCAATGTCAATGATCAAATGATAGAACCATAACTGTTTAAGTGTAAGACTGATATTAAAGTTTAAACTGGTTAAGTCTAATTTTTGGCACCTCAATGCCTGAAAAGACTGTCTGCTTTGCATGTCACAGTCTTCTTCTTTAAAGTGCTTGCTAAACACTTCTGTCTCTGCTGTTGGATGAAAGTTTTTTTTTAAACTTTGTAATCTACTTTTTTCGAAATTTGTGATCTTTCGAAAATGTAAAAAAAAATGAATATTTTTGGTTTGTCTGCTGTTTGTTCAGCCATATGCACTACAATATTTAAATGTTTTAATTTTTCAAACCGTGCACTTAATGCAAGACAATATGTCAGCGCATGTGGATTGTTGTCCCCACTCATAACATCACGTTATGTTGCTATAGTGAGAAGTCAGTCTCGCAAATGAACAAGAGCTCTGATTTCTTTCAGAAATATTAACTTTCAATGCCAAAATACATGCATTTATACAAATCTCTGAAAGATTAAATTTTGCAGTCTTGATTCTAAGAATGGGAATTACTCATTTCATATGGATTTATTCTTATCTGTGGCTGACCTAGATTCCATTTCACTTGGTCTTTAACTCTCCAACCCACCCTGTACAAATGTCTACTATATTCAAAACCTTAACTGCATACAAAATCAACCTTGGCCAGATTTCAGCCAAGAACATCCATCCACTCTTGTGTAGCTATTCATTTTTATTTTATGTATTATATTAAAGTAATATTTATATAAGGCACGGGGTCTCCAAACTACGGCCCGTGGGCCGCATGCGGCCCCTGGATACCTTTTTGTCTATGGAAAAAAATTATGGAAATTTACGTGTATCCTGCCAAGATCAGCCGCCGCTAAATTTTTCTATCTCTATCTCTGAGAGTTGAGAGGGAACAAACAACTCTGACCCAGATTCGGACTAAAGGAGTGTTATTGATATGGGTCACTGATTGTTACATAAGTCGGACATATAGTATCCAGTCCACCCAGTCTATAGTATACGAGCAGTCAACCGTGACTATTAGACAAAGCCATTGAGTTGCAAGCAAATGACCTTAGGGACAAGTTCAAAGAAGGACTGGTGGGTTTTTACCAGTTTTTGCCCAAGGAAGACTTTCCTAATGTCAAAACCTTTGCATCAAGGTACCTTTCAATTTTTGGAACAACATACCTGTGTGAACAAACATTTTCAAGAATGAAAATACGTGAAGAACAATTTGAGAACAAACTTGTCCGATGATAATCTCAGGTCACTGTTGGTGTTAGGGACATAAAAATCTAAAGCCAGAAATGTCTGCTATTTTGGCATCCAGGAAACAATTTCACCATTCCCACTAATACAGGTGTTCATGTGTAGTGTATCAATGTGTTATTAAATAATAACTGAATAAAATAATATTAAATAAATAATAAAAAACAACATCCGTGTTTTGATTCTTTTTTATTTGGACCTCGAGTGTGTAATCGGCCCCTGAACTGCTGTTTAATAGTTAATGCGGCCCTCAGGCTGAAAAGTTTGGAGACCCCTGATATATAAGGCTTTTGTTACTTAAACTCTGCCAGGATGTTAGAAAAATTGAAATTACCGAAATATCTGGGTTTTTGAATTTATGCAGGAAGTGAATTCCTATTCACTAGGTCTGTAAGAAATAAAAAACAGTTCTGTCCTTTGTTTTTAAATCTGGAATACTGTAGTATAATAAAAACATGAATGCAGTGTGTATAATTAGCAAGTAGCTTTGTATGTTTCTATTATTCAGCCAAGACAAATATAAAAAAATCAAATAGATTTCATCATAAACTATTTCAAAATAGACAAACATTTAAAAGAGAAATGTAGTTACATGAACCTGGTAAATGCTAGACATTTGTTGAGAGACCAAGAACACATTCACTATAAATCAAGTTCAGTAAAATAGCATTCTTTTGTGATCTTGTAGCAGTGTTATGGACAGGACCACTGAATGCTTTTCAATATAAAAATAAAATGTTATTCGATAATTCTGAGTTCTGATCACGAGATAGCACAATGCTGTGAAGTGCAGTCTAAAATTTATGCTACCATAATAAAACATACTGAGTATTAGATCTTAGTGTTTGTTTCTTTACAAAATCTAACACTTGCTTAGATACAAATGAAATAATGGATGACAAAAATGATGCAGAAAGAAATTCTACAGACTATATAAATATAAATGTACACCCCTCTCCAATCTACTTTCTTCACATACAAAAGTAAGTCCCCAAAGTACATTTTAAATTGCATTTCAACTAAGTTATATATTTACAAAATGAACTATACACATAAAAGACAGGAAGAGAGGAGAATTTGAAATGTATCTGACAACTGCTAACTGGATGTCCAGTAGTCAACATAAATGGCACAATACAGAAACTGAAATTTAAGTCTTTCCTGCTCAGCACATTATTTGTATTGTATGGATAATAAATATATACATTTT
The DNA here is from genome assembly GCA_028829895.1 of Sinotaia quadrata. Classification (NCBI taxonomy): domain Eukaryota; kingdom Metazoa; phylum Mollusca; class Gastropoda; order Architaenioglossa; family Viviparidae; genus Sinotaia; species Sinotaia quadrata. Next base: position 81,644,206 of record CM054181.1, read on the forward strand.
TAATTTTTGAGCTCACATCTGTCGCAATTTGGCTAGTCTGTGTGTTAACTCATCCTGCAAACAAAAACAAAGACAATTAGTACCAACAGTTTTTACAAACATGACCAAGTATTTAACCACCAATTAATAATGAGTTAAATTATAACTCAACTATGACCTAAACATAGGGCAAGATATTTACTTTTAATTTTAAGGTATTTACAAATTGTATCCAGTTCATGTGCAAGCAATCATCTTATAACTCATGAATTATTCAAAAAAAGTTATGAATAAAGAACAGTGACAATTATTCAGACCAACCCAAGTCAGAAATGATCCTGTATTCCAAAATCCAAACAATCAAACAGTATACATTTAACATGAATAATATACAGTATATGTTACTGAATACCACAAAGCACTAAAATTGTTTAGAACCATCTGAACTTTGGAGTGAGTGTAAACAGCACAAAAACTAAGGGGGAATATATTGGGGTGAGAGGCATGACTTACATGGAGGTAGAAAGATATTACACTGCACTACACATCTCAGCAAAGTCATCATTCCTCTGAGAGAGTGCTTATGACCCATGCATTTTCTACAATTCACCAATTCTTTCAGTCCTATAACTGTACATACCCTCTTTACTGGGCATTTTCAAAGTTTGCGTCTGAATTCAATAAACATTAAAATAATTGGTCATGCAGATGACCCAAATTCTGATAACTGGCATTGTAATGCATGTGGTAGACTACAGGAGTTTCCAAGATTCTTGACTATTTTCTTACCTATAACGGGGAATGTATTAGTATATCAGTTTTTTTATAAATGTGATAGAAATAAAACAATTAAATTGAAAAAATATTACACTGTCCACTAAACACACCTGCTCTTGTGATGCCTGTGTGGCTGCCGTAGACCCAATGGCAGCACCCTGTGCTTGAGGTAGGTCCATATTCAACTCCAATCTGAGGAAAGAATAATATAGAGTCCGATCTCTTACAGCATTGATAATGACAAAGGCCATTTACTGTTAAAATCTATATGAAAAATCAAAGGCCACTGAAACACAAAACATGTTTCTGAATAATAAGGACCAAACGTTCAATTAGCTTAGAGTTATGGAAAGTCTTTTTGTATTCTGTTTGGAGAGAGTAAAATAAATTTTTGACTTAAAAGAATATGCAGTTTGGTGTACAGTAATAAAGATATAGCATTTAAAACTATTTTTCTCCTAGTCAATGTTTGTTTTCTTACTTCTGTTAAAGAAAAAATTAAATTGATTTGACCTTTATAAATGACCAAGAGCATATGAATTATGAATGTCAATAATGGCCATGCTTAAAAGATGAATTTAATATTTGTGTTATTGTTTTTTGTAAAAAAAAATTTAAAACAAAATGATCCAACAGTGATCTTATCCAAATGTCTTATGATGCAGCTAGTGTTGGACACTTTCAATAATAACTGCAACTGACAACATTTAAAACATATATCTATACTAACTCTTGTAAAATGTAATACAGCAGAGTTATTATTGATTATAAAAGTTAATATATAAAAACGTTTTAAAAAAAAGATTTTGTTTTGTCACAGATGATTGTCTTTATGACAAAACTCAAGTGCTTGACAATAATACAATACTACAAAAAAGTAGAATTGAAACAAAATTTATAAGAGTAATGGTACACACAAAGAAATATATATGGATATTAAATTCAAATTCTAGAATCCAGTTTTAGAAATTAGGAGCTCCACAAACAAGCCCCAATGCTAATAACTGAGTTGGCCAGCACATTACTGCCTTGCAAGCATATCTGTGAATTATTTTCTTTTGGTTTCTGTGCCATTTTTTGTGACACTATCTTTTGCTTAACAACCAAGTGAAATGGATGAATGTGGGACTAAACACTCACAAAAGATTCTTAACAAATTTAGCTGACATTCATTTTTGAGAATATCACAAACTGAGTCTTAACAAACTTAGATAACTTATCCCCTCTTGAAAATCACAATTTACTGACCACACATTCTGGTTATTTTTATAAATTATGGACATACAAGAAAACACAAAATCCTATAAAAAAGTGTGAAAATGGCTATTCTTGAATTCTGCAATAAAGGAAGCCCCCAAACTGATAAGTTACAGGCAGTACCCTACTTACAAACTTTCAAATTATGAGTCTTCATGCACATGAACAAACCTAAATTTAGCAGAAGATAGTCCTACCAAAGCAGCAAGAGATGTACAAATCTGCTACTCCCAGTCTTCCATCATGCCAAGTGTCAGTAGTGGTGTATTTGTTAAAGCAGTCACAGCAGTGATAACATTTTAAATAAAGTGATTTTTTGGTCTGTATGTTTCTCAACTGTGTTGGGAATGTAAGAAAGTTAAGGAAGTGAACCTGGACTCATGAACAAATCATCTTATCAATAAACCTCTGGAACTAATTCAGTAATTGTATTCATAAGTAAATTACTGCCTGCATATTACTGTGCATATATCTATAAAAAGACCAAATAATTATAAATATTTTTCAAATGTGTCAATCTACTAAAATTTTATGTTGAGAAAAGTAACACATTGTAACTGGTAGGAAAACTTACTTAATTCAAAATAAATTTAAAACTAACCCAAAATAAACTAACTAAAGCAAAATTTTTAAAAATTACTGACCCAGCTTCATCAGCAACCTGTTGCATGAGACCGTCAACTTCTCCTTGTGGTGTGGTGAGAGTGGACGTATTGCACATTGTGTTTTCCATTACCTGTGACTGTACGTCAAGGTTTTCAAACTGCTGTTCAAATCGGTCCATCAGTTGTGAAACCTGGAAAATGTTAATTCCTTGTTCATCAGTAAAAAAATATAATAATTACAAAATAGAACTGATTATCCAATAGTTAATTTTGTGAGCAACACAAATTTTATCAAAGGAAATTGTTTCATTTATTGAAAAAGTATGCTTTACACACACAAAAAAGGAGGAACTTTCAAAGATGACTACATTTAAAATCACAGTACAATGTCAATAAATGCAAATCTCTTAGGCGTTAACTGAGGTGAATAATAGCATGGGTAATCAAGGAATAATGCAAAAGAGTATAGAGAAACACATGCTATGTTCTGTATCTCATTAAATGATAATGTGAGATTCAATCATAATTATAACATCTTTACTAAGCATCTTCTTAATAGTCTTGTACTGTCTATTTTCAGGAGAGATAGTCTAAATGATTTGCTATTTAGGATGTCAATATTTTAAGAAAATGTGATGAAGTAAGTGTATTAAGAAAAATAGAAAGCATATTTCTTTTTCTTGTTAGTAATGATTACACTGCGTCACAAAAAAAAAAAATTTTTTTGAAAGTTGTCTATGATTTTTCAACTGATTTAGGACAATTTTGCACTGCTAAATTTGAAAATGACATCCGTTTTTTAATCAGGTCAGGTTTTTGATCTAATTCGATTTGAAAAAATCCGATCTTAAAGCTAAATTGATTACACTTTTGTAACATTACTAGGCAATTTTTGTTAATATTTCTCTTCCAAAATAGGTTTATAAATTAAAAAAAATAATTTAAATTTAAAAAAATCGTTTTTTAACACAATTCATTTATTAAATGTTACAAAAGTTGATTAGTGTACATTGAATAGTAGACATTGATAATGGTACGTACATATAAATTCAATATTAGGTCATAATTGTTCAAAATTCAGGGTATGAACTTCCGTCTCTTCAAACTTCTAGAATGCTCAGCAGTAGGAATGTCTCTTTTAGAGTCCAACAGTATTCAGCCATCATGAAGTATTAATAATGATTTTGAAAAATATGTTTGGAATACCTAGTGTGAAATAGAGTGCATGCTTAATGGTTAAGTAGCTTTGTGTAGAGATCATGAGTTGTGATGGAGATTATGCTAATTTTCAAGCGGGTACCCGTTCAAAATCTGGACGGTTACTCGGGCTGCTTTTTAGAAAAAACTGACAGCCCTAGTAGTGAGATATGAAAAAACCCTATGCATTCCAAGTTATTAATTGATTTAGTGATTGCTGCATTTATTAGAAGCACAAATGCTCTATGCAACTTAAAATCTACAACATTTTTGAGTTTAACCCACAAACCTCGTTTCATTTTGGTGTTACACATGCTGCAAACAGGAAAAATAAATGTTGGAAACCATTACGAAGAACTCACTAATCTTGTTATTTAAAAGATTACCAATTGAAAACCATATGTATTTTGTGCTAATGATTTGAAAGTCATATTTTCAAAGTTAAATGCTTCAGGACTAGCATAATTACAGATGAAAAGTAAGGGAAAGTTTGGAGATCACTAATGGGTGGTTATAGCAGTGATGAAATGGGGATTTCAAATGGATTTATTATAGCTGCAGATGGAGAAACTGACAGTGAATGTGAACATTTTTATTTGTGGAGATGTAAATAATTATTTTTAATTATTTCATATGACACTAGAAGACCATAATTTCACATATTCAAATGAGTCATGATAGTTATGCTTTATTACAAAATACAAGAACTTGTAAATTAATACATTATGTACAGTGTCTACATCTACCTTTTCTAGATTCATAGACTTCATAGCAGATTCCATAGACTTGACTACTCCTGCCATAGAATTTGTTACTTGACGAGTAGTCACTGCTGTTTGCACTCGAGAAGACACAGCATCGATTCTTGCTGACATTCGTCGATAGTTCAATGCCTGGTTCTTCTGTCGAATTGCATTCTCTGCATGGATTCGGGCACCTTCCATATTTCCTTTTTGAATTGCCTAAGGAAATTTTTTAAGATCATTGCATATTATACTAAAAATGCACATTGTAAAATGAAAATGTAAGATTCAAAAATTTGATAAATTAAGTAAAAGTACTAAAACAGTTAAAAATATTACCATAGCAGGGGTTCACAAACCTTTGTGCCAAGTTGCTATGGTGCCTAAATATTAGATGAAGGCAAGAAAATTTTTGTATGCCAATTATAATATTTAAATTCTATAAAATAATGATACAGTAATTCCAGGTATATGAACATATAAATAATTTGATGAAGTAAATTAACTATCTATAATAAATTCTTACTCATTTTATGTTTGTCATTCATGACTGTGACACTAACACTTTTAACAGTGAAGAATATAAGGCTATCTAATGATTATTTGTTAAGATGTACATATAAGTTTGTAAAGAAATGCAAAATATTTGTGTTGGTACATTAGAGTAAATCATCAATTCTGCATTAAAAGCAGTGAAAAAACCCAAACATGTTACCATCATTTTTAATTTAAAACAGAAAGTGTATTCAAAATATTACATAACATAGCATTTACACATTTTTAGGAGTATATAAGATTAAGAAGGTACAAAAATCCACATTATTCTATTTCAGTATTTGATATTAGATACTTTATGTATTCTTCATGGCTCTGAATTTCTGGAGGTGGCATCAGATTTTCATGGAATTTGCAAACCCTGGACATGCTTAAAAAAAAGGTAATTAAAATTTTGTTGAATGCTTTTGTTTTTAATTTTCAGTGTTAGTGGTAGAAAGATGAACTGAAGGGGAAAAAAGTAAAAAAAATAATGAATTAATTATTAAAACTTTGTAAGTGAGTCTCTAAAATCACATGTTAAATTGGTAAAAACTAAAAAAGTGTTTATGAAACATGCAAATAAGGTGTCTGATGAAAGATGTCATAAAGTTCTTTGGGAAACTTTGTCAATTCTTTCAGACAGAATCAGCAGTCATGAGACAATGTGATGGGGGTGGTGTGTGTGTGTGTGTGTGTGTGTGTGTGTTGACCCAATTGATGATTTAGAAAATCCCACCACAGATAAATATGCTATAATTAAATGGTAGAAATAGGAAATAGTAAATACAACATAATGTATATACAAGTTACAACATGAACATGGTTTACAACAATTAACTAGCGTTTCTTGATTTACTCATTTAGTGCCCCCCCCAAAAAAAAAAAAAAAAAAAAAAAAAGAAAAAGAAAGGACGTAATAATAAAACTACAGTATAATGTTCATGATGTTGATAAAGATAATAGTTTCTAAAATAATTTGTTGCCCAGCTTCTTACATACCTGCAAACTGGACAGGTTCACATTTCAAAACTGGTTAAGTATTTTCTGAGTAATAAACTTACTTTTATTTTTAATAATTAATTTAAATCTTAAGAACAAGAAAAAAATTACCTTTTTTAATTTCGACTTTTCTTCTTTTTCTGATTTCTCGCATTTGTTTGCTTGTCTTTCAAGATCTTTGGCAGCAAACCGCAGATTGAACAGATGTTCTAATTAACTCAATCAAGGAATTATAATTACAAGTTCGCCCAATTGTCAGCATTTCTGAAAGCTTGTAATCAGGATTAAACGCTTGAACATATTAACGTGAATAAAGAAACGTATCCATTAATTATCTGTATTAATGAATATGATGATATATAGGGCGTACAGATTACAATACATGACGACTAATTTCAGTGACAAATTACAAAATATTCAAAGTAATTTGTTAATGTTATTAAATCTTAATAAATAAAGAGAATACCTATAATCAAATCAGAAGTAATTCACAAACGTTTAAACAGGAAAGTGGAAATAAGAAAGTTTATCCTTCCACTAAATTCTATAATCACATGTATTTACTAATTTAGTATTTGTTTATATTTTCTTTGGGCACTTTTCTTGAATAATAATACCTATATAAGCATATCTGAAGCGAAAAACAGATTACAATATAATAAGGATACTGTCAAGACCGGACATTTTCCACTGATGTTTAAGGCAGATCAAAAGTACGGCAAGTGATGATATTTATTGTTGTTGGTGAGTCTATCCCTTATGACTCTTACCAGTCAGATTCTTTCGTCATAGAACACTTCCGCCTTTCTTACGTCAACATTCTCTAAAAAAACTCAACCTTCCACACATAAAGAATCGAATTTCAATTTTTTAAAATAAATAATCATTAATTTAAGTAAATAATATATATTTATGTTTTTGCATTGGTTCGATATTTTATTTAACAGTTAATTTAAAAAAATGTACTTCTTTAATAGACATTAATTGTTTCGTATGGTAAATACATGTAGTTATAATTTCCATGACCGGAAGCACATGTTTGTGAGTACATGAAAATGTCGAAATCGAAAGCTATGGCTGGTTCTTCAGAGAAAAAAAAACGACGGTCAGGTTCATCTTCTCCTAAAGAGCAATCAAATTCTTTGCCAAAGAAAAGAAAAACAGAATTCACGGATGTGAAATTTAAATTTGAGCTCCGCAGTCAAGACACCATTGTCTCAGGTTTGCTATGTTCAATGTTGGGACCTATTTTGTATTCACTTTCAGAGTATGTAGAATTTGGCTAAACGACATGAGATGTTGATATCAAGTCTGGCAACATTTTGGAAATATTTTCAGGAGTACTAGTCAGTACATATTAATAAATGTTGTTAAATAAGTTTATATCGTAAAATTGTTCATTCGATTGAGCTTTTAATTAATAAGAGCTAAATCAACGCAGTTACTTATCAAGTTATCCGTACCGAATGACTCAATGACTGAATGAGTGCTGTCTCGAACCTTTCAGTTTCAAACAATTCCTAATATTTATACCTCACCAAATGAAACACTTCTTGACACGATCAAAGTTTCTTCTTCTTTGCGTTTACTTCTTTGCTCCACAGGAATTGCGTGAACATCTGCTAGATGTTCTAGATGTTCTCAGTTGGTGTTTTTTTTTAATTTATGTGGGGCTTTCCTCTTTTCTCTTGTATTCAAAGAGGGTAGCGGCCGTTCTGTGTTGTTGATGTTGTATTTCGTTTTTTCTGATGGTTGTTCAGTTTCGACTGTAGTGGTGATTTTTTGGTTCCCCCCCCCCCCCCGTGTTTAGTGCCTTTTGCTCTGTCCTTGTTTGTTGTGATGGTTGTTGCTGTGTTTGTAGTGATCTTGTCTGGATGCCGTACTGTCTTTTGTTGAATCTTTGAGTGGCTGAGTTTGTAGTTCCTTTATCTGTTGTTTTGGTCCTGTCTGGCTGGCAGATATGAGCTTTAGTCCGGTATTCCGTGGACTAGTTTAAGTTTATTTACCTTCTTACACATGTTGATAGCCTTATGTTGGAGAAGAAAGTGGGTGGATGGGGGCTCGTTAAATATAGATTAAAGACAGGTTTATCTTCTCCTTTAGTAAGAAGTTTTCCACCTACGAAATATTGTGTGACAGTAAAGTTGTCTTAAATGTTGTGGAAGAGAGAGCGTTTACAGTCCTCACATATCTGCCATGATGAATGGTGTCTGCTGGAGAATTATTAGAAACACAAATTAAGATTCTCATTAATTAAATAATCATAATAATTAACTAAGTGGCATTGACATCACAGATATACTTTAAAGATATGTTTTTGTCTTATTTTGTTATAACCATTGAGTTCTTTTACACTGATTTTAATGTCTAACTTCCCAGTTTTCATATATGTTTGTGTGTGTGCAAGAAAGTATGTAATTTGAAAATTCACAATTGTTTTATTTTTTTTACTATTGTTGCTGTATAATTGCTTATATTTAAAGAAAAATGTAATATAGATTGGAAAATTTCATTACAGCTTTGCAGACATTTTTAGAGCACTGCTCTTCAAAAACTGATGTTGAAAGTGAAGCTGGGGAAGATCAATTTAGCATTCTGAAATCTTACTGTCAGAGTTCCCCTCTGTGCTCTGAAGTTCTAGAACTACTAGATAGACCCACAAAAACATCACGAGAGGTAAGCTATGTCTTATAATATATGTGCTTGACTTGTGTCTATTTATAATTATTGCTGTACACATATAAAGTTAATTGTAAAATATCTTACAAGATGTCAGTTTTAAGGAAATATTTAAATTTTATCTGGTCACCATGATGATGGTTAGTGGAAACACTGAATTTGACATTTTTATAAATTCATTAAGTACACACATGATTGGTATATTCATTTGATGAGGCTTGATAGGTACTATGCACTCTTGAACAAAAGGCAGGTGATATTCATTTATGTTTACTGGTATGCACTTAACCCTTTGATTTCCAGCTGCACTTTTGATAGCAGTTCATAGGTCTACACAGAGAGCTCTGTACTTTTGATTTTAAACAGCAGAGATCATATGACATAATAGCAACATACAGTATTGCAAATGTCAGCCACCTTTGTTTTTGGTTGATTTTCTTCATTTTTTGTCAAAGTTGTGAAGTGTGACTTTCTCTAGACTTGCCTACCTTCTGTTTTGAGTGGACAAATCTTCTGATCTTCTGCTTATGGAAGCACTTTTCCACTTTCAATTTTGATGAAAAACCTGCTTATCTTGAATACAATCACCCTCTGTGTTAGCTGGCCACTTGCATTGGTCAGTGATAGTCATTATGTAAATACTATCAGGTGCCATATAACAAATTGCCAGCCAAAGATACTAAAATAATCTTTGGTACAATGGTAGTTTGCTTCTCCAGTTGACCAATCTTATCTGTCAAAATGCACCCAGTGTTCAGAAGTGTACCTGGATGTCACTCGTTTCAAATTGGAGCATTGCTGTATCATCCACTGTTACTATAGTATTCATAACAGATTTTACCCGTTGAATTAAATGCATTGAAACAAATTATTAGTACATTCAGGGTAGGGTTAGTGTTGGATCAGAGTTCCAGTTAGGTAATATGCATTAATTTTTTAAGTAGTACATCATAGACTGTTGCTGAAACTTAATGCTGACAAAATGTCCATAAATCATCTCTTCATGGAAAAGATGATGGATGCAGAGTGCAAAATTGTTGATTTAAAAAAAGAATTAGAATGACTTTCAGAAATAAATCTAGTTGAAGAGGATAAACCACATCTTGAAAAAAAGGTGCTATGAACAAAAATACCTATAAAAATACTCATTCTAATATCACTAAAAGAGTAATTAATTATCTGTGCCCTAGCAAAAAATAAAAAACCTTTGTTTTCTGCATAGCATACAAACTAGACTTTAAAAGAACACATGGTATAATGAATGATGTCAATAGACATCTTGAAAGCACATTATATAAAACTAAAAGTAATGTGACTTCATGCAAGGGATAAAGGCAGCTTATGGTCTTTTATCAGCCAAAGGACACCAAAGCAGATGAACTTCAATTACATATCTTATCACTATAGCCAAGGCAACTATGTATTATTTGATAGCTTCCAACAACCTACCTTTGGCTTGTGTGCTGACAAGTTTCCTAGCATTTTCAAATGTATGTTTCCAGACAGCAAAATTGTTGCTGGTGAGAGTCTTGTTTTAATGTGGAGCTTCTTGATTAATTCTAGGTTGAACTTATGAACTACTTGAAGGAACATCTTTTGCCAGAAGCCAATGCAAGCACTACTTCCGGTCATCAGCAACCCGACTTTCTCAGCCTAGTCAAGATTGCTGAAACTGATCTGCAGACAAGTGTTATATTCAGTCAGCTAAGAGCCATTGTCAGGAGGTTTCCACTTCTTCTTCCTTCTAATGTTTCAATTGACCAACTGTCAGAATCCTTTAGCCTCTATCTGACAACTGATGTCAGTAAATACAAGGCAGACAGAGAAGATGCCACCTAGGCAAACGTTGGCAAGAATGCAGACTTCACAGCCTTGTCATTGGTAATGAAAGGCATTCTCATTGAACCCCATAGTTTAGCTCACTGTGAGAGGATATTCTCATGTGTAAGAAAAAAAAAAACAAGACTGACCAGCATGCTTCTTTGAATCACAAAACACTTGAAAGTCTCCTTTTACTGAAAGGTGAATACCCTGTTTCAGCTGTTGAGAAGATAGAAATGGGGGGATTGCAGAAGTTAAAGTCTGCATAAGCCAATAGCTAGAAGAACTACTACAACAACATTGTGTGAATGCTGTATAGTTTTGTTATCATGTAAAATACAAGTCACTTTATTTGTATTGATAACCTTGGCTAGCTGTGCATTATATCGTCTTGTAGGTATAAGAACAGTAAACATTCCTGTATTCCTATAAAAGTGAAGATCAGGATGCAGTACTTAAATGGCCCATTGTTCTGAAATGTGAAGATCCTCCTTGAAGTGTATTCTAAAGAAATACCATGGTTAATAAAAGTAATATATTTCTAAATAAAACTGCCTGACACTCGGTGTGCATAACAAAAATGAGTCTAAAAATAAAATAAAACATTGGAAATGAAGAGTAGATCATGTTGTACTTTATATAAATCAATATTGGTAAGTTAATTTACAAATATTAACATTATTTGTTGTTATATTGCATTTATTTTATATTATTGGTAATTGTAATAAAATGTCAGCTTCAGCTTGGAATCTTCTGGTTTTCGATTATTGATCTTATGATTGAGGAGAGGGGTAGGCAGGTCTGCTTTCTCTAGCAGCCAAATTAGCATCTAAGTGATTGAGTGCTGAGGAGGAAGCTCGATTTTTGATAGAAATGCCTGATGATGGTGATTTTAGTGATAAAGAGACTAGTGGTGAATTATGTTAAGGGATTATGTTGTGGAAGATATCGAGAACACTACTTCCGACTCTAGTGATAGTGATTTTGAAGCACAACTGAGTATATCAACAGGTAGATGTGGGCATGATGTTAGTGGGCAAATTGTCATAATGTCATTAAGTGAAGCAAATGTTTAGCAGCAGTCATGCATTCAGATTCCTTTGATAAAAAGTATCATTTCATTTCATTGATAAAAAGTATCCTGATTATTATGGTAAGCATGAACCAACAGATTTTGTACAACTTGACACTCAAAGAAGAAAAAATGCTTGTTGAATGGGATAATGACACTACTGAGGAAGACATTAGAGCATTCATTGGTTTGCTCTATTTTATAGGAATTCATAGGCTTCCTTCAATGAATTGTTATTTCTCCAGCAACAAGATGATTTCTGTACCTCAGTGGTGTCAGTTTGCTTTTGGATATGTTGTCTGTTGTGTGAGGCTGTGCAGAGATGGGTGTCATGACAGATACAACCAGAATAAGTTTGCTGCACCATAGAGTGAGTAAAACATTAAGGTTTCTTGTTCTGCATGAAAATATATTGGATTGTCAGCGTTAGTATATTATGTATTTGTGATGAGTTCAGGCATTTGGACAGAAGAATGCATCAGTTAGAACTAAAGATTATTTATATCACTAAAACATACATCCACAATATTTTTTGCATAATATGTTGAGAAGATAAAAAGAGAAACAACATAATTTTAACTATTTTTTATATTGATGATGATCTCCCTTGTTATGCAGTTGTCTTCCTTTGAAGCAAATAATTAATACTGATTGATTCTCCATTCACTTCCCTACTTTAATTATTATTTAATAAATTCAGAGATAACTGATTTTTTTACAAAATTAATTAAACAGTTATGGAAGTCAAAGGGTTAAAGATGACTTTTGGTGTGAAGTGTCATGACACAATATGCACACTTGATATACCCTTATGATGGATGGTATTGGATATGTAGATGTAATGATATTTGTACACCCTTGTGATGATGTTTGGTACATGCTCTTGATGACATTTGATTTGCCATTGTGATGACACATTTCACTTGTGATGATACTGGTTTTCCCTTGTGATGACAGATTTGTGCATCTATGATGACATGGATGCAGGGTATACTCATGTGGCACTACTTAATACATAGTACTTTTTTTTTTTTTTTTAGAGATTATCCATAAAATCTCATATAAGGGCAGGTTTACACACAGGTAATTTAAAAAGTTGTTTCATAAATCTTGTTGCCCTCTTTTCTCATATTTACCATCATTCTTCCAGATACATTATGTCTTCAAATGGTTGAGATTTGTGCTGAAGGCATGTAAAGGGGTTGTGTTGACCTATTCTACATTGAGGCAGCATGTTGTCAGCATCCTTCTGACAAAGCACATGCATGTCATTTTGAACAGCTTACGCCAAGGGAACAAGCCTAGCCATGTCAAATCAACACTCTTGTTGCTGGGAGACATAGTGGACTTGGGGTACAAGTATGCACGATTGGTCCATGTTCATTTTGACTTCAACCATCACAATCTTCCACATTTGCTTTCCCAGCGGGACCGAAGGGTGGGTTAATGCTCCTAAAAAAAATTTCTTTTTAACATTTTGAATTTTTATACATGAAATTCTTGTTTGTTTCTATTTTTTTGATTTTGTGTGTGCACATTCCAGTAATTAAACAAGTTTACATGTCAGCATCGTAAAGTGATAGTGTTCTTTCTTATTCTTTCTACTACTTTCACATTCTCTCTTTTCCCTTATTCTCTCAGTCTATCCCTTCTTTCTTTCATTTCTCTCTCTCCTCCCTCATCTCCCTGTCAACTTTTCTATTTTCTATTTTTTTCATTCTTTTGCCTTTATGTGATTTCTGTGTGAATGTGTGTCTCGGTCTTCATTTTTCATTTCCCCGTTTCTTTTCGTCTCTTTCTCTCAAACATTCTTCCTTTTGAAATTCTTAGCTCTTTTCTTTCATTCTCTCTTTCATTTTCTTTCATTCTCTCCTTTTATTTTCTTTTATATCTCTCTTTTCTACTCCATCTCTATTTCTTTTCCTATTTTCTCTCTTGCTTTCCCTTTCTCTTTTTCTGTCTGTTAGTCTACACCAAACATGCCAGCTCCCACTGAGCAGTACATCTGTTCTGTGTGTAAAATCCATAGAAATTGGAATCAGACATTGACAATAAATAGCCAGTCCATTAAGAGAGTAGTTATTATATTTCAGGATCCCTGTGATGTGCGGTCTTCGATGATTCTCTTCCTGATGAAATTGCTGCTGGTTGGTGATGTGGGGATGACCCGATCTCTTGTAGACCAAAAAGGTATTGTTGCCATTTCAGAATTAAATTTACAGCTTTTAATTTGCTTTACCAGTCACAATTTTAAAAAATTGTTCTTGATTTGCTTGAAATTTATTTTGCACACTTTACCATTAATAGTGGCAATACATTTTTGCAAAATTATGACAGAGAGAACTGTAACTATGATGACCGATAGACATCAGGAAGTCGTCATCAGTGTTTTATGATGGTTATGATGTTAAATTGTTACCTGTTGAGTAATGAATTTTTTTGTTACCATTTTCTAATTTTGTTGTTGTTTGAAGGGTTTACATTGCTTATTAATTTTGTAAAAATAAAATTTATGTTTCCACAATAGCATTGCTTCAAGAAGTATTGAAGGGATTAAGTTACGATAGAAGTGACCTGATAAAGTTGGTGCTCTCAACAATACATGATATGGTAAGAAATTGAAACTCATTTACATTTTGAAGAGGTGTGTTTGCTTCTTTTTGCTGATAATTTAAATTCATGTAGATAAATATGTGATACTATGAAATGTGGTATCATATATATCTATGTTTGATTTTTCATTATCAACATCTTAATAATTCCCTAGTTAATCACAGAATATAAAATTTTAAGTATCCATGGAAATCAGTTAAATGAATAAAATTTTGATGTGTTCTGATTACAAACAGCAAATTTCAACCTGAAAAGATGCTGTTTACTAGAGGGCTAGATGAATATTCTTTTATGCTGAAGGTACCATATAACAAAATGTTATCGGTCTCACAATATTCCAAATCTAAACTACATATCAAAATGTCATCTGCCCAAGTGTCTCACAGTATTCCATTCCTAAACTGTGTAACAAAATGTCATCTGCCTAAGTGCCTCACAGTAATCCAAATCTAAGCTACATAACAAAATGTCATAGTCAAGTGTCTCGCATTAATCCAAATCTAAACTGCATAAGAAATGAGTCATAAATAGAAGATGCTTCATGTTGAAGACATGGCAACATTACAAGGAAGTGCCATAGTTCATGGCAAAAATAAACATTTAAGAACTCCACCACCCCGGCATTTACATAATCTGTTTTAATTTTTAAATGTTAAGCAGGAATAAGGATAGCAAAATCTGTTGCTGGATTTTGACTATGCATAGACCAGTTATATTTCTGATCATGGAGAGTTATACTTCTTGTTAGATATTGGCATTATAATGTCTTTCTCCTCCATTGTGTGCACTAATGTAATGACAAAATGTATTAACTAGAAAATTGATTTGTGTTTAGATGTTTAAAATGAAAATAAGGTGTTGTCTTAACTATTGCAAAATATTTTAAAAAACTGCATTACTTATTTTTTTATAAACTTCATTACTTACATATCTTGTTTATCAAAATATATATGCACAACAGGAATTCCTCTTCACTTGGTCTTTGGTCTTTTATAACAATGCTCATCATATTATATAGTAGTCTGGTAATTTAAGTGAATATAACAGTTTTCAAAATCAGTGATGTGGCTAGTGAGGATTTTAAATATTTTTTTTTGTCTGTTTTGCAGATTGTGCTTAATGAATCAGTTGGAAAAACACAAATGATGCACCTCTTCAATACACCGGTACTAAAAGAGTTGCTTCAGTTGTATCATTGGCCTGGCCCCAAAATGTGGATGAGTAAACCTACACCTAAAGAAGTAGGTTTTAAAATTATTTATGGTAGGTCTTAAGATTATCTCTGGTAGTCTTAAAATTATTTTTGGTTGATCTTATAAACTTATTTGTTGTGACAGATCATAAAATTACTTGTGATAGACAATTTTTGAGCAGCTACTCTTTCTCTCAAGGACTGGTTTTAATTTTTTCCCTCATTCATATTACAACAAGAAATACATAAACTGTTTTACAGCATCTAGAAACATATATATTTTTCCTTTCATGACACTATTTTCTTTGAACTTAAAAACAAGGCTCTTTTGCTCTGTATTGTTAGTTGTGAACATATATTATTTATTGACTGTGAATATAATTGTTAGCTGTGAGCATGTCTGGTGATTGCTTTTTGTTAGCTGTGAACATACCTGTTGTACTTATTAGATGTGAACATGTGTATTTTGCTTACTTGTTAACTGTGGTTATGTTTGTTGTAATTATTATATTAGCTGTGAACTTTTTTTTATTGTACTTACTTATTACCTGTGAACATATTTGTTTTGATTACTTGTTAACTGTGATTATGTCTGCTGTGCTTATTAGCTGTAAACATGTGTATTTTGATTACTTGTTGTTAGGTGTGAACATATCTGTTGTGATCATTTATTAACTGTGAATATTTCTGTTGTATACATTAGCTGTGAATATATGTGTTTTGATTACTTGTTAACTGTGAACATCTGTTGTACGTAGCTGAGGGAGTACACTGATGAGCAACATGAAGTAGCAGAAGCCATCCACCCTCTACTTGTTGATCTTTGTGCCACCACCAAACCTGGCATTTGTTTCTTTGACAAAACCTTTGGAATGTCTGCAGGGTAAGGCTTTTAAAGATGCCTGCACTTGTGTGTTTGTATGCTTGCATTTTATTTGGCTAGGGCCACACTTAGGATTTGGTGCTTTTCCGTATGATGGTGTTGCAGGTGTTAAATGTCTCTTTTCGATAAAAGAAAATCTGAAACAGTAGTTTTGCAGCTTCCTAGACAGGCAAGATTGCATAGAGATTAGCCCAAAACTATTCAGACCTTCATTTTTACCACCAGTGACACTCTACATCCAGAATTTAAATATCTCCATAGATTGCACCTGTTTGAAACATCAGGTGAAATTTGGACATAGATTAGAAACTTATATGAAACCTGTATAAAAGTTAAATCACCAGTCCTATAGACATGAAATTTGTATGAAAGTTAAATCACCAGTCCTATAGACATGAAACCTCTTTAAAAGTTAAATCACCAGTCCTATTGACATGAAGCCCATATGAAAGTTAAATCACCAGTCCTATAGACATGAAACCTATATGAAAGTTAAGTCACCGGTTCTATAGACATGAAACCCATATAAAAGTTAAATCACCAGTCTTATAGACATGAAATTTGTATGAATTTATCACTAGCTCTGTCCCTACATAAGTGAATTTATTACTATCTGTTTTTCTACATAAGTGAACTTATCACTATTTGTTTTTATCTCTGCATAAGTGAACTTATCACATAGTCTTTAGTGAAATGACTCTCTGCTATTGCTTTGATCTTTAACTTAATAACTCTGGTTGTTGTTTGTCTACTCATAGAAATAAAAATCCTATATTAAGCAAAGTACTGGAATCTTTGCTGACTTCATACACAACACCACTGTCGTACAAATTAGTTTTAGTCATCCTGAAGACATGTCCTGATCAAGTCAAACTGTTTCTGAAGCAGTTGCAACCTCACCTGGTACCACGCCCAGTGGACACTTGGCTTGCTTGCATCCATCTTTTCAAGCAGGTAAAATAAAAATAGTGGCAAACTTTTGGAGCTAATGTTTTTAGTCTTAATTTTGTGTATTTCCTATTATTTATGTTTGTGCTTAGAAGTTTATTCTTTTCCCATTGTGTTAGCCCTGTAAAATATAGATTTTCTTACAGAAAACATATTTTAAAACTCATTATAGGTGTTGCAAGTTTTTTTTTTTTGATGAGAATGTTTTATTTCATATTTTACTTATTGTGGTTTCATATTTGTTAGTATTAATAATTGATTGATTAATGCTAATGATAGTTCTGAAGCTGGAAGCTGACATTAATTTAACAAATGCTGAATTTCCTAATTGACTCAATTATTTATGTTTACATAAATTTTATATTAAATATTAACATAGATTATCACATCAATTTCAGATTATCCAAGCTCATGATTGGCCACCCAGTATGGATGAGTCGCAGACAGAAAACTTGTCAGATGAAAAAGTGTCTCATCTGGTACATTTTCTTTTCCCTCCAGAGAACATTATCTCCAGCTTTAAAGATGGCTTGAATGTAAGTTAAATAAATCCTCACTATCACTTTTATTACTGTATTTCTTTGAATATACTTTTGGGAGCATTGGACACATTTTACCAGTTGAGGTTGGTGTTTTTGATAAGCCCTGCTTTCTTGTTTTCTTTTACACTTCTCATTTTAAAAAAAATCAATCCAAACTCCACATTTAACAGGCATTTTTGTTTTTATTTGTTGCTTCTCTATCTTTGATATTTTGTTTATTAGGAAAATAATTCACCAGTGTAATTCTTTTGTAGAAATTTGGATTGTGATATCGAATTCCAGGGAAGAAAGAATTCATTCTGTTAAATTTTCACTTCCGGAATTATTACTCTTACTGACATGCTAATATATAATGAATACAATGGAATAATTATACTAATTTATTATGAATCATAGTACATGTATTATAATTTTCTGTAATGTACTGAGGTGGGGGCAGGGTGTTGAGGGTAAATAATTTTTTTGTTTGAAAGGTGAACGAGAAGTGAGTTGTATTTTGTTTTCATTGTTAAAAAGCGTTATTGTGCCATATGATCTTAACAGCAAAACCTGTTTCATAGTTTTCCTATTCATTCTTAAACAGATAAATAAAATATATGTTGAGTAATAAGTCGTATTTCATTGAGTATTATTTTCCCTCTTTGAGTTTTTGGTAATATTTCTCTCCTGATTTAGCTTTTTATTATACTTAAATATCATATCATCAGCATTATTAAAATCACTGAATCATTCAGATTTAATTTCTTTTACCTGCAGAATTCTTGTCCAGTTGTACGTCATGAGTGTCTTCAGCTTTTGGAGTTGGTTGCACGTAAAGGTCTTCTTTTTAAGAACATATCTGTTAATAAGTTTGGTGATAAAAACTTGCTTACTAGAGCCATCGAAGGTTTTATCTTGAAGGTTAGTGTCATGCTTTGGTATATTTGTTGAAAATATATTTGTAAGCATGAATTTAAATTCTTTTCAAAGGATCATTGATTAATTTTATTTCATTTTGTTCAGTTGTTATTGACGGATTGTTAGAGCAAGTTTCACTTGGAACATGTAAACTGGAACACTGAAATACTGAGCAGTACAGTCAGTCATCTTAGCAGTGCAATTATCTAAACAGCACAATCAGTCATCTAAACAGCACAATCAATCATCTAAACAGTGCAGTCAATCGTCTAAGCAATGCAGTCAATCATCTAAGCCAGTGGTGCACAAACTCCGGCCCAAATCTGGCCCATGACGAGTCGCCAATTGGCCTGCTATGTCCAGTGGGACAGTCAAATATTATAGAATTTACCTGACAGTATTGCCATTAATTTTGCAGTGGTGCCCATCACCAATTACCGGTTACCGGAAGTACTCACCATATTTTCCATTGTTTATTTTGATTATATTTTTGTGACAAAGTGGCAGCTAATTGTAAAAGAAAAGTTGACAATGAAAACTGGCAGTTTAATGATGACTGGACTGTACATTACTGTTTTGTTCAACAACAGACAAACGTTATTTGTCTGCTGTGTCATTCAACAGGAGCAGTGGCAAAGGTTTCCAATATAAAGCGTCATTATGAGACGAAGCATCGAGATTTCCACAACCTTGTCGGTGACAAACGAACAGCTCGAATTGAATCTCTGAGATGTTTGCTGATTCACCAACAGAACATTTTCTCTAAGCAGAAGTCAGTTATGAGATTTTGTTGATGATAGCGAAATCTGGACAACCTTTCACTGACAGTGATTTTGTCAAGCAATGAATGATTACTGCATCAGAAAAGTTTTGTCTGGAAGCTGTTTGCAGTCACAGCTATAGAAGAGTCAGGACATTGACACAAAAGTTTATGTTTGAAAGCTAGATGCATTGGTTCAATCTTTCAATTCACGGTTTCATGACTTTGACCAATGCAGATTGTTAATGAAACTTTTTGCTGATCTGTTCAGTGTGTCAGTGGATGACTTGTCAGCAGAATACCAGCTCGAACTTACTGATCTCCGGGCATCTGATGAACTGCATACTACTTACTAAGAAAACAGTTTGCTTGACTTCTACAGAACATTGCCTGATACATTTGCTAATCTGAAAGATTACTCACTCGTCGACACCAGCATGTTTAGCTGCACATACTGCTGCGAACAGGCTTTCTCACAGATGAAACTAAACAAAAGCATTTTCAAAGTGCATTTTGTACTGGACGAAAGTGAAAAGGCAAACATTATAACATAATACATGAATTCATAATGTTAAAGAGGTAATTTTACATGAAAATGTCTTCATTAAATTATTTGGCAATTACTCTTTCACTGTTACATAAATTTGCACTTTCAAAAAATCTACCTGGAAGATAAATTAAGTAGTTATGGTATTTTTTATTTTACAAAATAAATATCAATAACAGTTTTCATCTTATTTATTTTTAAAAAGTAATAATATTGTTGAACAAGTGGTCGAAATATATTGTTTATTCTTACTTTAATATATAGATAGCCAAGTAAAGTTAAATAAAAATATTCTTTTATTCTTATTTGTATACTATACTAATTAATATATATTTCTTTTCAACTGATGATCAGTAGAATGTTACATTGGTCTCCATTGTATATCTCCTGGCTGAAAATGTACCCATGAACACTACTCTTATTAATGTGAAAATAATACTGTTTTTGTCATGGTTATCCCAACTTGCTTAAACACTCACCCACAAGCACCCACCCACCCACCCACCCACACACACACACAAATAAAAATAAATGCAAGAGATATTTAAAAAAAATTCTATTTAGTTTTGATCATTTAATCAAACATTCACTGGGTTAGTCATGCTTTTATGAGAAACAAGCATGCATGTTTCGTTTTTTGCTTGTGTAGATAATCCCAAGCCCAACATCACTGCTAAGTTTTCTGCAGTCACTTTCAAACAAAGAGAGTTTTTCTTCCCCTGGAGTGACCAAGGACCTCTATAAGGATACCAGTTTTCAGTGTGAGCAAAATTAAGTCATTGAGTGGAATTTGTGTAGATGTGTAATGTCTCACCAATGTACATTGTGAGCCAGATCAATACATTGAATGGAATTTGTATAGATGCATATGTTTTCATTTGACTGAATGAAATATATACAGCCCTGATTTAATTTGGGGAGATATGTAGATATCCCAGAACAAGTTTCTTGCACTAAAGCAGTTTTGATAAAATCTAGGTTTGTGGTGAAATCAACTTTAGCAATTTTATAATGTTACAATGGAAGAATTCATTATTTCACTCTTCAAGTGGGAAATATTGCTATTTTTAATCAATCTAATAATAAATGGTTGAAGAAGATTGCCCAGTGATTGAGAAAAATTGCCATTTTGCTTATTTAAGTTGTATATCACTAAAGAAAGATAGGTAACATTCATTCAGACTGATATAAAGATTGATTTCATTTGTTTAGAAAATGTTAGTCATCATGAGTGCTATTATGAGTTCTGAGGGCTTCATTGAACAAAAAAAAAAAAGACTAATGTTAGCTATCTTGTCTTGCTCAAGCCTGGTTTTTTTTTTAAAATCTAAACGGGACTGTACTGGATAAAATTTCTTGATATTTATATCATCTTTTTGATATCAGTAATTAATATGGTGAAATTGGCATTTTCAGTAATGTGAAGATGTGGTTCATATGCCTAATAAGAAAAATAACTTTTGTTTCCCATTCAGATCACGTTATTGCAAAGGAATGCAGAAAAAATTTTGGAATCATTAACGTTTCGAAACAGCTAAGATTTCCGATAAACTCAATATATTTTGATTTAATTGATTAACATAATAAATAGCTTACCTATTTATGTACATATCCATGTGGTTTCTTTTGCATTTAAAGTTTTATATAGCTGTGTTTTTGTTTTAAACTTGAGCTAGTACAGGTAAAAAACTTGTGAATTACATTCAAGAATAGAAATATCACGATTAGCTTATTATATACATATATTAAAGCACATTATATTTAAATATATTTATTTATTAATTAATATTATTTTTGCAGCATAATAATGCCCTTTTTATGTTTAAAAAAATAGAGCTTCTTTTACGATGGCTGATAATTTTATTAATATGGTGTCCATATTGTGAAGTTATTGTTTTCTACCCTATTTTAAATAAAAATGTATCCAGGTTAAGTTAATAATTTAGGTTAATAAAGAAAATATATTCATTGTGATTAGGTAACTATATTGCTTATTTTAAAATATTTTTTCTGGTTAAAAATTCATTTTTTCTGGTAAAATCTTACTTTCTAAGTTTTCAACAGGTTCAAACTCCTATAACATCAACATTTTTATAATTTTCTTGTGTTTTTATGTGAGCATTAGGCCCTGTTGTAGAATTTAAAATGTAAAATAATTAGATACAATCCACTTTATTTTTTGCACTCCATGTCACAAAATGGTACACTTCCCCAGAGAATGAACTACATATATATATTTTACTGCAAACAATTTTGAAGAAACTAGTTAAATGTTTCACCCACCTTTTTGTTTCAAGGGTTGTTATAACTTGAACTCTGTATCAATATAAATAGTGAATCAATCTTTAAATCTTATCGGGCCTTGTTGAATTGACTAAATAGCATCCACAACAAAGAAGTGAATATCATTTCTTTTCTTTTTAATTCAGCTATGTAAAGAACGTTTGTGAGAGTGCTGTAGTCTCAGACAGAGGTTGCAACTCATTGTCCTCGGTGCATCACATTGCATAGCATGTTTGTTTTTACGAAAAGCATTTTCTGTAATGCACCTGCTTGTACTTGTTTTAAATTGTAATTTTTCAACTTTACAAATATTTCTTTGATTTGCTTTGTATTTTAAAAATTTATTAAAATTATAATATTTCTGTATCATTTTTGACATGGTATTACCCCACTCATTATTTTGCTAAAAAATTTAGACACGGTATTATCCCACTTATTGTTACATATCATTTTTGACATAGTATATAGCCTCACTATATCTTATTGTCATTTTTGACACAGTACGTCCCTCTTATTATTACATTTCCTTAAATTAGAATGTGATCAGGCTAAGGAGATAATCCTAGAATGTGATTTTAATGTAATCTGTATGTTCCAGGTAACATAATTAATCTGTAAATTTTCATGTATTCTCCTTATGCATCTAACAGCTTTTTTCCTAACTAGGTGATAAAATGTACAAATACAAAATACAAAAATCTAAATATATGGAATCTTACCAGTCATATTTTTATTTCATATCTATTTGGTTCTTTATAAATATGATGTTTTGTTGTATAGTGCCAGTTGTTTCACGTTTTCAACATCTTGTGGCCATCTTGAAAATTTATGGCTTAGCACCTCATCACCTGACAAATGGTCCCAGTGAGGCTGCACCTCTCTTGTTGTCCATTGTGGCTGAAGTGAGAAAGTCCAAGCTGGATATTGATTTACCACCATCAGGAACTCCTGTTACCATACCATCACTGTGCTTGCTGCATGTTTTTTCCTGTTGTGATGTGCGGAAACTGTCATTATTTGGAGACGTAAGATTTTAAAACTATAATTATTATAGTTATTATCAAGTTTAAAATAATAATTATAGTCAAAAATGTTTGGATTTAGCTTTTGATAAGGTACCAGTTCTGTATTTCATTATTTGCCTCATTCAAATTTGGTTGTAGTATATTAGTTTTTTTGTCCATTAATGTTCTCCAATTCCTATATTATCTGTTGTCTATAAATACATTAATATATTAGTGACTTGGAGTTGCTGCATGAAATTTAACATTTTAATGAAGAATATTTTCAAAGTTTTGCTGAACTCTTTGTTGTTCTGTTGCAACAGTCAGGGAACAAAGAAGACAATCATAACAGTCTTCTTCATCAACTGATCAGCTTGACCCAGATTCATGATGAAGATACCATTTACAGAGACATGGCCCAGGTTATGATTGTAAAGGTAGATAAACAATGGCTGCATTGTCTCCAAGATAAGACTCAGTTTAGGATTGTATAGTGTGAATAAACACTGGCTACATCGTCCCTAGGACATGACCAAGTTTATGATTATTTAGTGCAGATAGATACTGACATTATCATTACCAAGCCATGGCCTACATTATGACTGTGTCTGTGCTGTCTCCTAAAATAAAAGGCCCTGTTTATATTATAAAGGCAGATCTCAGTTCTCTTCCATTGATTTTTTTCATTTATTTTGTTTGAAATATTTTACACTTGTATGCACAGATTTGTTTGTGAGTGATCCTATTAAAAGCATGCCTTTGGTCTGTACAGTAAGAGAGGATATGATTGATGAGGCATTCCTAATTTCTAAAGTAAACAAGAGGGGGTAATGTTTTCACTTGGTTATCCATTGAAGAGCAAAATGGAAGTCTTGCTGCTTTGCTCCACAGTCAGTAAATACATGTTTTGATTAACCTTGGATTTTAATAGTCCACACTGCCTCTTATTAGCATATGTTCACATATCTTGTCCTTTCTTAGCATATGTTCATATATCTTGTCTTTTCTTTACACTATCTGAAACTGTACCCCTACCCATGGAAAATCCTGATCTAATTTGTATGAGCTTTTTGTACACTTCATACCTATAGCTTTTGCTGAGTACTGGGCTTTTTGAGGGCCACCAGGGGGAGCTAGTCATCTGGTTACGACATCTTCAAGATTCTATCCAAGCTCCATCAAGTGTAGTGACTTTTTTTATCAGCACATTGCGGCAGTACATCACAAACCCGTATCCTGCCAATGACCGGCTCTTGGAGTTGTTTGAGGATGTTTCAGAGTCTTCCTATATACCAGGTTTTAGGCAAGGATGAGGATAATTATCTTTATTTAAAATAAAATAAAATAAAGTACAACAAATATTCTGTTCATGTGGTGACTATTATCTCTTTGTTTTATTCAACATAACATGCATCATTTGATTAATTGGTGTTCAGATTGTATATTCTTTGATTGTAAGTTGCATATGTTGTACATAAACAGTTGTTTGTAAGTAGCATATGGTGTAAACATTTACAAGCATTGAAATAAAAAGATTTTATTTTCAACATATTATAAGTCATGTATACTGTAAGAATGTACTCTTTATATTTCTTGCTAGTCAGAGCTGTTGTGCTTCATACTCAGAAGGGGGGAGAAAAATAAAAGTGAGCATACCCAATAGTGAAATGTCTTGGTTATGTTTTCTTTTCCCCTTTGTTACAGGCAAGATGTATTTTCAAGCCAGGGCTGTTTTCAGAATTTTCACTTTTCATTCTCTGTTTGCAAATGTTACTAATATTACTACCCTAAGTAATGTTTCATTTAGTAACATACCTTTTTTCTGGCAGAGAATTGACTTTTGTATCACAGTAGCTAGTCTTTTATTATCTCCCCTTATCAGTTATAGATGTAATATTAGAAATGATAATACCATCGTGTTGTGCAGATTGCAGTTAGAACAATAAAATTTAAGGTACATAGCTCAAAATCAGATAGGTCAGATAACTCTAGATTTCTTGGTGCCCATCTTCCCTAACAAAGGAGCTATTTGTAGTCAGACATTGTTATCCTGGCTTAAACAACTTATTAAAAAATCAAAATAAACATTAACACACAGAGTCTTTATGAGCTCATGGCATTGGAGAGGTATTTTATCCAGTTTGGTGACTATAGAAACAGAGCACCAGAGAAAACATGTTAGTGGTGAACTCAGGCCTTTTCTACTATCTCTAGATTCCTTCTTTGAGATTTGTCTCTCTTAGCACCATACTACTTCTGTGGTTCTTGAAGTTGCTCACTCTTCACCAATAAAATAATTTCAATTTTGAAATGGGGAAAATGGGAAAATCTCTAATATTGTTGATTCTCACATAAACAGGTCTGTCTGCATAATGGGAAAGGTATTTTCCTGTATACTTGCCAGAAGAGCACACGCTTAGGCTCTCCCTGCTAATTTTTTTAGGCTTAATTAATTTTGCTAGTACTTCATTTCCTACTCAGGATTGTATGAAGAAACCTTTTTACTTTGGCTTGTGTGTTGTCAGTGATTTTTCTTGTAATGATTTATGCATATCATGTAAGATTTCAAAGACCTGATGGTATTTTAAAAACTTGACAGTATTTTAAAATCTTGATGGTATTTTACTAAGGAAAGTATCTTTTCATTTTTGCATGTGTAATGTATTTTTTTTTTAAATAGTGCTTATTCATACTGCAATTTCGTAAAATAGTACTTGTTTTTAAGTTTTCTAATAGCACTTGATTTGTATGTTAAGTTTGAAGTCATTTGCATGAGCAATCTATTTTGATTTTCAGGTTAGAATTTTCACCGCTTTCAATGCTGGCTCTAAAAAATGATTTCTACACTGTTCCTAAGGGTGAGGATTTTCACTAGATTCAACACATGTTATCTGTTATAAATTATTGTCCAAATTCTACTGTTATTGCTTTTCTTCCATCAGTCTGGGGTATTTAAGAGACCAATCTTTCAGTCAGCTTTTTAAAGAAATGTTATAAAAATTTATCAAAATAGCTCATGGTTTATGTTGTTGAATATTAACTCTTTAACATATGTAACATAAGCCCCGTAAAAACCACTAAACTTTCAGCATATTGTTAACTATTTCACACATGAAATTATCTTTTAATTGATAAATTTTAATAAGTTATTTTTAAAAAAATAACTGGAATTCATATTTGTTTTCTCAATCTTTAAATGGTACCAGTGATGACTATTGTCATAACAAGTTAACTACACTTTTGCTGTTACATATCTTAGTAGCATAATATTAATATTAGATATTTACATCTTAATAAATTGCCTACTCCTGAAACATGTAACATTAATTTAATTAAGAAATAATTGTTCTAATAATTTATATTTAATTAATATTTAAAAAAATATTTAATTTTGCATTTTTAGCATTTAAAACTTTTCACAAAGAACACTCTTCAAGAATTAAAGAAATTGCTAATATGCAGCTTTAATAAGCAACATAATTTGATGTGTATTAAGTTATGAGATGCAAATTAAAACTGATTTTAGTTATGCACTTCTCACTCTAATAGATAAAATAACATTCTAGAGCCAGGAAAAATGTATATCAGAATTCTGTTTTCTGTACACTAATGAAATATTGATGAATCTCGTGATTCTCTGGTTTCAGTTCACAGATATCTTTGTTGTGTTCTTGTGGATATCCTCCACTCACTGCCTGTTCCCTATGGCTTCTCCAGAATAGTTCACCTTTTATCTCAGCATCTCAACCCCAATGTTGCTCACTACATCACTTTACACGACACTTCAGAGTTGGCTTCTTTGGAAAGTATCATGTCACGCACCCAAAGCAAGCCCCGCTTGAAGCAGGCAAAAGGGCCATTCAAATTTCATCAAGGACTGAAACTGATGAAGTCTTTGATGAAAGAAAAGAAAGAAGACTTGGTGAAGAGAATCGAGACTCTTGTATTTGAATTTTCCCCTAGCTGCTGTCTTGCTTTGATTCAGCAGTGTTTGCAATATTTGGATGAGATGACAGCAGGTGTTGATGAAGTAATGGTAGGACCTCGTAATGTTTTGTTTGGTGATGAAATCAATACATTTATTAATGTTGAATATGCTTATTTTTTACAATATGTTGCTATTCATAGTTAACAATAATTGTACTTTGCATATGATGGAGAAAATTAGGAGATAAAAAAATTCTTTATAGTAAAAGCAAACATATTTTTTTATGAAACCATTTGAGAAACGTTTTTATTTTAATATAACATTCTATATTTTTTTCTTTTTTAAAGGAAGTGTTGAAGAACAAAAAAATTGTTTTGCTGTGCTTAGAATTATTGAAAGTGACTTTGCATTTTCTGAGTCAAAATAAAACATGCACGTCCAAGATTAAAAGTGGCAGTAAGATCAAGGAACCTAAACATACATCCTTGGACAGTAGAGAAACCGTTTGCCTACAGAATGATGTAACAGAGGTGGTAGCAAAAGATCTTGATGAAAATCACCATGAAATAAAGCACATCTACTGTGTGGCACTTCACAGGACTTACGATGAGGATAAACTTTTTCTGGACAGTCTGCAGGATTTGGCAACTGATTGGTTCCAAGAAGCAGTTCTGGTTCTTCTCCACCACAGACTTGTCCGGCATTGGTTGTTCAAGGAAGGCTTCAGTGAGCATGCACAGTCAAGCAGAGTTTTGACAGTTAAACTTTGTGGGATTGTCGTGGACTGTTTATCTGTGAGGAAAATAGACTGGGAGTCAAAACTGCTTAAAGACATAATTCATGAATACTGCCAGCAGATTCAATCACTGCTGAAGTGCTATTTAGAAATGTCTCCATCACTACAGTCTGTACTTGGAAAATGTGTAGAAACATTTTTTTCAGCATTGGGACAGAGTGGTAAAGTTTCAGCATTGTTTGCTGTTCTGAGTCTCCCCCTAGACTGTTTCTTGCCCAAGGGCAAGGAGAAGGGTCCATTGAATCCAGGGAAGGTAAAAAAGCTGCCATATAAAGTGTTAAGAGAAATAACTATCGGTCTGGCAGCTGGAATGAAGTTGGGAGGTTGTCTTCCCTCTGATCTTTTGCAGAATGAAAATTTCAGTGTTGACACTGTATCTCGATTACTTGATCTACTTTCCATCTTAGATAATTCACATGTTGATTCCTTTGCATTGAACCTGATACAAGCATCTCCCAATCTAGCACTTGCATGTTCCGAAAGGACATGGACAGCAATGTTGGATCATTTTTCTGGAATGACTCCTGTCCAGCAAGAGCTTGTTGAGACCTTGATGACCATCAATCCACAGTGCCGCTTGCAGTGTGGGAAGTGGCTGGGGAAATATCGGACAAAACTTAGAAAGAATTTGCCTGAGTTTTCAGCTTTAATGCTGCTGTATGTCAGGATTATGCAGCAAATTGGCAGTAAGGATTGCTTGTTATGTGACTTTGTTTATTTATTTTTTTTAAATTAAAAATTATTTTTATGTGAGTTGAAGCAGGATTATGTAGCAAGTAGGCAGTAAGGATTGCTTATTAGGTGAATTTGTTTTTATTTGCTTTTAAAATTAAATTAAATTAAAAATTATTTTTATGTGAGTTGAAAACAAGTTGTGATGTTGTTAGAATTCATATTTATTTTTTTAAGGGGTTTGGTTTGTAGCATTAATTTTTTTTAATTGATATTTTTGATGCAGGTTTTCTGTTTCCCAGGCTGGCAGTTATGTAGGTTTTGTAGGTTTGCCTGATTAAAGTATTAAATTTTTTGCTTTTCTGGGTGAAATCTTTAATGCATAGCTAATATAGAAATACTTTTAAATCAATGTTTAGTTCAGATAATTTAATAATAATTTGGACTTTGGATTTGATTATCCAGTATTGTTATTAACAATTTTGCAAAAACAAGCTTATATATTTATCTTACTAGTGGTCATGGAAACTTGTTGTAAAAACACATCATGTTGTCATGTTAAAAAATGTTGGAATTGCTGCTGCAGTTTTTGGACTCTGAATCCTATTCTATCATTAAATCACTTATTTGTTGAGGAAGATATGAACAGTCATTTGTAATAATATAGAACAGTCATACTTGATTATAATACTGCCCTGAGTAGTTCATTGCTGAGGTGTCTTCTTTCTGTGCATGTCTTATGCCATGACTCGCTATAGTTTTTTTCCTTCTTATAGATGCATAGGTTACTGTTAAAGTCCACAAGTTTATTTTCTTTTCTGAGATTTGTTGTTGTTGAGCTCAATCAGTTCTGATAGCTTGTAGTTTATTCTTGTGATATTGAATTTGATAAGATTCTTAAGTATCTGTTGAACGTTTGTGGTTACTAAATTGACTGCAGTATATAAGTATGGTTTGAGATTTGACCCACAAATATTTAGCAATAATTTCAGATATCACCTTGTGTGTTATAGTATGAGGTATGACCTTGGTTGGTTAGCATAGCCTTCCAATTATCACAGATTAGTGTCAATACAGAACACAGGTGAATATTCATGTGATAGAGTAAATGAATTGATATCTTTATATAAATGACATTATTACCAATGGCAATCATCAGAAAAATTCTCCTTAGTCTGTCTGACTATCTGTTAGTTTTGTGTATCTGCCTACTGAATAGTTTCTGTTTGTTTTCGTAAAATGTTTATTTCACAGCACTTGGGGTATTATGAAATTCACTTTTGAGGGAACTGAGTAAACAGTTTTATGTGTTTATAATAAAGTTAGCAAAATGAAAACATTTTCCCTATTCATAGATATGTGAGTTATTTTTTAAGAAAGGCAATCTTAGTTCTTTGGCAAAATATATTAGGACTAACAATTCTTAAATAAAATTTCCGTAGTGAAACCCTTCTCCATTAAGCGCCATAAATATTTAAATTGCATACATATAGATTCTTCTTTACAAAGTTCACGCTTTTGATAGTGTATGCACTTTTGGCAATCTGTTGGTCTTGCTTACATTTATATTTTTAGAATTTCAGCCAGTTTCTGCTTGCCCCTTACTTCTACAGGTCCGCTGATTGAAGACAAGGGCATAGGCATTGTCAGAGAGGTCATTGTTTTATCTGTGAAGGACTATCTTTCATCCATACCTGAAATTTGTCTTCACATTCTCTGTCATCTCATACATAGCCAAACAATGGGTAATTAGTTTTCAAATTTATGTCTTATCTTTTTTCTTATAGTATGTAAATTACTTAGCAAAAAACTTCAACATTATAATGTTATTTCTTACACAGAATTTATGCTTTGGAGTTATCACTTATTTGTATAATTTTATTACATTTGACTTCATCTATATATGTATGTGTAACAGTTTTGATCTCTTTCAATTATTAGTGTTATAGAATTTTCACTTATTTCATTTACTTCTTTTTAAACATTAAATAGCATTTAAGGAATTTTTCATGTATTGTCCAGATACTTCACTTTAATTTTAAAATGAACAAAACTTGAATTATAATAATTATTATTCAACTCACTCCCATTTGACTGCTGCATTGCACCTAATTGCTTGCAGAGTATTCGATAACAGTGTCTTTGTAATTATATGCATGTAGCAACGTTTGCATCAGGAACACATTTCTTTGCATAGTAAAATTCGTATCAAACTCATATTAATTACATAGCAAAGTTTACATCGCAGACAATGTTAAATTACATAATGAATTGAATTTCATAATATATCTTTTACAATAAAATGTTGATTCATAGCATATTTGTTTACTTCAATTTGCCAGTCTTTCAAATAAGAAACCTAAGGCTGCTTTGTAAATTTTACTTTTTATGATAAGTAGTGATTGGATGCAAAATTGCAATGTTATATTTAATTTACATTTATTGGATTAAGGATCAGGAAGGAGTCCCCGCATTTTTTTGGCCTTTAATTGCTTATTTTAAATCATTAATCTGATTTTATATTTTGGTAAAATGTCATGTATTAATACATTTAATGATTTATACTATAGCTTTTCTTTTATTTGTTATTTATTGTTTTATTTATTATATTGATTCTTCAGTAACTTTTTATATGATATCATTAATGAATTTGATTGACCTCTTACATAACCATATAGGTGCAAACCATAAATGGCTTCTTTAGCAGCATGAAACTAGACTGCAACATTTCATGGTCTAGTATTTCTTCAAACATTTTGCGTTAATTCTCTCTCTTTAGTAATCCATTCTGTAATGGGTTTATTACGTGGATTCACTGGCAATGGAGGATTAAAGCATGTTCTGCGTAAAGCCTCTTCTTCAAGGTCGCAGCCATAATGTAGGTGCATGGGCCCTAGATGAGACTGTATATTATGTTTTGTTGTGCAAAATTAGGATGTAGGTTGGTCTACTGGGGTCTACTGTAGATGGATCAAAATGTTAAATCTAACTTTTCTTAAAACCTGATGAAAATCAAACTTTGTAAAATAAATATAAACTAACCAGTGACAGTTTTTATTCTATAAAATATTAGATATACTTTTCACAAGTTTTGTTTTCATTTTGCAAAATTTTTATTATTTGAAATGACAAATGAAACAGTTGTATAAAATATTTAAAATTTGTGATTTGCACTTAATAATAGTATTTCTAAGAAGTTACTTTCTTTGTATACTTTAAAAAAAAAAACAAGACCCCTTGAACTCAGAATTGAAATCATGGACAAAATTAGTTGCCTTATTAAAAAAAAAAAATTCTAAAATTTATTTTGTTTTTATTTTGATTCCTTAATAGCAAGATTTCTAAGAAGTTATTCTCCTTAGAATACTTAGAAACATGAACTCCCATTGACCTCAATGCTGGCTATTTTAGATTTGCTTTCACTTTAATACAGATGACCCACTTAGAAGTGATCTCCAGTCATCATGCTTTTATAACCTTCTGTTAACAAATTTTATTACAGATTTTATCCAATTACCAAATTTTACTGTATTTCATTCTGTTTATAAAATTGTATTTGGTGATTCTCTTTTTATGTTCTTTCTTGTATTTTAGAACTGCATTTTCTGCAAGAGGTGAAGAAATCAATTCTTGAACTAGCCCACAGAGAAATTCTCTTAAATGAATGGCACTTTCAAGTCTTGGCTGCCATCATACGCCATGAGAAGGTTTTAGATGAGGTCGAGTCAGTTCATGTTTCTGAATGCTGGAATAGCAGTAAAAGCCAAATGCTGGTAGCTTGTCTGCAATATTTGACCAGTAAGCCATTGATGATGGTCAGTGACTGGTCAGAAAACAAAGACACTGTAGAATGCGTTGTGGAATTCTGTCACATTCTGCTGCCAGTGAGTATTTATATGGGTGCATGTTGGAATGAGGTAAATACACTCTTAAACAAGTAAATGCACATTGGAATATTGGAATGAGGTATGTGCTTTTATGACAACGGTAAATGCATGTTGGGGTGAGATAAATACATGCATGAATGAAGTAAGTGCATTTTTGATATATATATATTGAATGAGGTAAATGCTTGTTTGAATGGGTTACTTACTTGTTAGTTAGTGCCTAATTTAATTTTATTGTATGTTAAGCTTATATATTAATGAATTTTTCGTGTTTTTTCATTCTGCATGAACTATTTTAGCTAAGAATAAACTGAACTAAAAGTAATCATTTCTTTATGCCCAGGGTATTCAGGCAGTTGAGAAGGCTGCCATTATCACTTTCTGGCCAGAGTTGGTGAAAAGTTGTTTAAAGTATGTTTGTGTACTTTCTTTGATTTTTTTTTTTTAAGTTTATTTATTAATACTTCCATATATTGTTGGTGTTAAACTCATAACTCAGTACTGTTAATTCCCTGAACAAAGTTTGAAAAGCCATGGCTCATTTATTGTGCAGAGCTGAATTAACTTGGAATGAATCTGAAGTAATTGTTATCACTCAGGTCTTCAACTCATTTGACATGGATTTTATATAGTTAAGAAGTTTTAAGAAAAGCATTTGTTTCATAAACTCATAACTTGGCCTGCTCATTACATATTTGGATCCAGATTTTGTTGTTTGATTGCAGGCAGCAGTATAAAAATGCCAAGGTCATGTCACTTCTTAGGAAACTGGTTGTAGATCTCTTCACAGAAGGTAAGAAGTATTTCAGCAAGATTGTACTCTTTAAGTTAAAAAAAAATAAAATTGGGACTATTTTCAAGAAAATGTGAAGAAACCCTGTTCACCTAGTAGCAGGAATTTCTGAGTGGGAGAAGAAATTAATTTCTGCTGATCTCTGTTTTTTTTCCTCTTTTATCACTTAGTTTTGGAATCCCTTTAATTTTCAGTTTTGTTTTAATGTCATTTCACTCCTACTGGATCTGAAATATTTGTTGTTATGTTTTAAATTTTATTGCCACATAATTTCTTTTTTAGTCATGTCATTAGAATTTTTTTTTATCATTTATCGGGATCATTCAAATATTTACTACCTTTGGGGATGCTTTGCTCTCATTAATAAAACACTTTCTTCCTGGCAAAGAAAAGTCTTTTTGATCAAAATATTCAGTCAAGTCATTACCTAATTTTCTGTACTCATGGAGATTGCTCGTTTAAAGGCACGATAGTGGCGAGTTTTATGTCATTTGTCCCCCCATGTGGGGTACATATTGGGGGACCCTTTTGGGAGTTTTAGCTTGTATGACTGTTGGCCCATAAGATGTCATCAGGTAAATACTCAAAAGTAAATTATTTTTACTTAACAATTCCTTTTCTTCAGTTTGCTAAATGATAATTAGCATAATGTTGATGTGAGATAGCCATTATGACTGATTCAGCTTTAAGAAATGAACAAATACATTTTTAGTACTGTACTTATGACTGAATATGGTGTTGTATAAAGACAATAACAAATGGAAGATGATGTTCTGATTAAAAAAACAAACAAGCAATACAACTCATTGGTGCCACATCGATGCATTGATGCAGAAATTTGGCCCATTGAGAGCACACAAACAGGAAGTGGTGAGTAGTGGCCACTTCTTGTTCAAGCTGAATGAGTTGAGATTTGATATTCCAAAAACTTTTGGTTTATGGATGTTGTCAGAGTTACATACATTTCAAGGTACTATTTCTTTGTATCAGAAAAAAACAAGGTTGAATTCTATTGGTTTAGCAGATTACTAATGCTGTCTGGTTGTAATGATTTAGTATATTATTAGTGCTGTACAGATATAATGGTTTAGCATATTACTAATGCTGTATAGATATAATGGATTTTGCATCTTCATGATGGTGTACAGATGTAATGGTTTAGCTGATAACTAATTTTGTATAGATGTAATGGTTTAGCTGATAACTAATTTTGTACAGATGTAATGGTTTAGCTGATAACTAATTTTGTACAGATATAATGGTTTAGCTATATAGATGCTAATGACTAGTGTTTCTAAGTAAATTTTAAAGAAAGACAAGAAACAATTATTTTTTCCCCCATTAAGATGTTCACTGTATCTTCTTTAAGAAGACAATGTATAAATTTATTATTTAATAGTCATAATGTAAATGATACAACATTTCATTTAAAAAAATTTAAATAAATTTAAATTTAAATAACATTTTTTTAATAAACAGCATACCTCCAACAAACCAACAAAAAAAAAAAGACAAGAAAACCTTGAAATTATTCTTTGCTTTATCTAAAAGGATTGCTGAAGTTATTCTATGCACCACATCTCTAATTTGTGATTGCATTTAACTCGTCGTTATTCTCTTATTTCTATTCACACTTGTAACTTATCTGGCTTTAAAAGATTGTTTTATGTACATTTCTATACAAACCATTGATTAAAACAGTTTGTTTATTTTTTTAATAAATGGAGCTACACTCCTCATTTTATTTGTTGTTGGCAAATTTTTCAGTTCATTATGGGTGTTTATAGTGTATCATGATTTTATCACTTTAGAATTTATTTTTACATCCAGAAGATAATGATCTGGACATGATGGAGAAAACACCTATCAGAGATCAAACAGGTGATCAAGAAGACACTGGTGATATAAGTGACAAGGAGAAAGGGGAAGAATTTAAAAATGACAATCAAGATGTTTCTGACAAGTCAACCATTACAGCAGGAGAGAAAAGGCAGGCTGCAGCGAAGTTAAAAATAACTGCCACTACAAAAATGAAGTCAGAGATTTCAGAAGTCTGTTGCTTAAAATGTTATAAAGAGAGGAACATGAAACTAGGTTGTTCATCAGAAGAGTTTGAGGATGACACAGCACAGAATACGTTCTTGACTAGATCGTACTTCTTTCAATGGGAAAAGCACACAGCTGACTACACTTCAACATCAGATTCAAGGCGACGGCTTTCTTCTACAGAATATGTTCCTGTGGTATTGGATCTGTTCCAGAAATGCCTCACCCATTCAGAATTCCTGATGGTGATGAGAGGTGGGGAACTTAAGTCTGTGAAAGATGAACTAGTTTGGCTGCTGGTACTACTTGCATTCCTAGAGAAACAGTGCTGCTTGACCTTGTCTCAGAACATCCTGGTTGCGGCATATGGGGCTTCACTCTCATTGACTGGTTAGTAACCTTTACAAAATATTAATCAGTTAATTTTGTTATTTTTTACTTAATTGGAAATATTTATTTTATGATTGCCAGAGTGTAAGCTAAATGTGTTTGGATAACACAGCATTCTGTACTGGGTTTTTTGACTGAGTTTAAACTGAGTTTAAAATAAATTGATGCATGTCAGTAACTGCATTTTTCTTTTGTTGTTAATGTTTTATTTTAATTTGCTAGAATATGAATGTAAGAAAATCCTTTCAAAACAATGAGAGTGTTAGAACTGTTATGCTATATATT
The DNA here is from genome assembly GCA_028829895.1 of Sinotaia quadrata. Lineage (NCBI taxonomy): Eukaryota > Metazoa > Mollusca > Gastropoda > Architaenioglossa > Viviparidae > Sinotaia > Sinotaia quadrata. Next base: position 81,680,338 of record CM054181.1, read on the forward strand.
TGCAGTATTTATGCTGATTTTCATTTTTACAATCTTCAAAACATAAAAAAGCTTATATGTTAATTCTGCATACGCCTTTAAAGAAAGATATTTTTGTGTGTGTTTTATTGTGTTCAATTTTATTAAATTATTCTGTTATATAAAAAATGTATCCACCCCTTTTCATTGATAATATTCTCTCTCCCTAAACACAAAGATCACTAGGAAAATGATCATTTAGAATTATTTAAATTATTTAACTTTATAAAAATATATTTTAAAATTAGCCACACTCTACAATTTTCCTTCAGATCAACGTCTATTGCTGTTGCTGTTCTTTTGTGAAAAATATGGCAGTTCAGGGAAGATATTCAAGTAAGTTTTAATTTATCTTTTCTTTGTTATTTATGATAATTGTTATACATTTTACACTAAGAACACATCTGACTGTAAGTTCTATTTACTGAGTAAAATCTTTCACCTTGAATCCAACAAGCATGGTATTTAACCCTGGATCTAATGAATAAACATGACTTGAAAATATTATGTCATGTTTTATAACATTGAGTTCTTTTTACCATGACCTAATAACATGTCTTCACTCTGCCATGACTTTTGTTTTTAATCTACCAGTAATTAATAATGATCTAATATTACTAAATGTTAAATATTTTCATTGTAAATACGGATTAATACGATCAAAATTGATTGCAGAATGGCTATATGAATCCTATTTCAGTCCTACTTTGTGGGGAGATGCAGCAGTGAATTTGCTGGAAGTGCAGAAGCACATGGGACCATCATTGATGCGTGCAACTCAGCTGAAGCAAGTTCTAGAACACATTGACCAAGGCACCATGGAAAAGTCTATTCTTCAGTTTCCACTGCGTCGAAGTCTCAATGTATGATCTTAAAGTTAGATAGCCTTCTTAGACTTGCAAGAAAAATTGAGTAATTTATTACATTTTTATATTTTTAAAAAAAAAGTCAGTACAAAAAGACAATATAAAAATGTAATAAATTACTCAATTTTTCTTGCAAGTCTAAGATCTAAATATTTATTTTGTTTGGTCAAATGAGTGGTGTACTTCTTTAGTGAATAATTAACTCTCGCTTTTGTTTTTGTTTTCTCCCTCCCTCCCTCCCTCCATTAATCCATCCATCCATCCATCCATTAACTGTTTTAAAGTTTATTGCATTTCTGCATTAATTCATTGTTTGACAAACTATTTTTCTGTCCTTTCACCCATAGGGGACTTTTATATATTGGGTACTGGGTATTTAAACCTTCATAGTAATATGATTTATTTCTTTTATGTTGTTGTAGTTGGCCATTTATTTAATAATGAAAGTGAACATGTCCTTGGGTTCTCAGTGACTCATCTAGAAAGGTCTTGTTTATTTACACCAGTAATTCATGTGATAATGTGTATTAATTACTTTTGTTTTGTTTATCTCTATCTGTAACCTTGTGACAAAGACTTGTAGATCTGCTAACAGATTCATGAGAGCATGCTGATATGTTGTCCCACCTTTTGAAATAAGAGGAAATATTTTATATTCTTTCAGTGGCATAAATTTATTTGACTAGTTACACAGATATTTTGTGAGCAAGTATATCTTTTTCTATTAATTTTCTGTAAACTGTTCTCTGAAGTCTTTTCTAATTTCTCAAAGATTTTCTTGATGTAAAATTTTCCTCTTTGAAAAAATCTTTCATGCATGGCAGGCTTCCTTTGTTTAATGTTTCTTTGTGAATATAATTTTGCATTCCTCCAATGTAATTCAGCATTCATAACCACCTTGAAAAGTCCTTGATAAATGAGAGCTGTCTTGAAAAGTACTTTAATTTTTTTAGTCTTGAAAAGCACTTGAATTATTTGAGAAGTCCTTGTTTTTTAAAGAAATATCCCACCTCACTCCCTGAATTTTTGTACCTATCTATGATTAAATAACTTGTTTATCACTACCAGTAATGATCTTAGCATGTTTATTGCACCTGTATTTAACTGACTTGTTATTACTACTAGTAATTATTATCATGCTTATTACTACCTGTAATTAACCTGACAGGTTCAGCACACAGAAGATGCCAAAAGGCTACTGTCACATTATGACTGTTATGATCCTGGATATTTTCTTCCACTCTTCTGCAGATTTCTGGGACCAGGTTTGATTCCTTTCTTATTTGTGTTGTATAGTTTTCTGTATATTTTCATGATTCCATTTATATATTTTTTTTAATGTGCACACCTAATTCAGAATTTTGAATTGGGTTCCATTCTATCATCTCATTTTACCATTTTTTAACAGAACTTCTTGGGCAAATAATACAGTGATCCCCCTTAGCACATATTAGTATTTAAAGCTATTAAATGTTTCAGTAATGATGACATTTGTGATTTCTGTATTTTCTTACTTTATTATAGACAAACACCACTGTGCTTTGCCTTACCTGCATATAAAGGAAAGGAATCCTTATATTTCTTTTTCACTTATCTAAGAGCTTTTATTTGAGTACTATTTAAAGCCATAAAAGACATTCAAAATTATTATTCGCTTTCTTACTAAGAATAATTTATGATATATAGTTGTTTGGCAGTTTAAAATGTTCTAGATTTCCCTGACTAATACTCATTACAATTCTTTTAAAAACTTTTTATTTATATCATACACAAGCCTTATTAAATGTTTTGGCTTAACACATTTATTTAACTTGTTTATGTTATTAAATGTTTTGACTTAATGCATTTATTTAACTTGTGTATGTTATTAAATTTTGAAAAAATAATTTCAAACAGAGCACATTGTTGATGTCCGTGCCTTTGTCAATACAAACTGTCTCGGATTTGTACTTGCGGCATTAAGCAGTCATGATTCAGCGATGCGGAGTGCAGCATATATGGCACTGGCGAACTTTTACTTCCATGTGGAAGGAACCCAACGATTACCTGAAAAAAGCCAACTCCTGGCTTTTTTGGACTTGATACGAAATAGCATGACCAAAGAAAATCAGAAGCTGGCTTGCATCATTACTTTGTTTCTTGCACGAGCTTCAAGGGTTATTTTTGATTTAGGCGAGTATTTGGAAGTTTTTTAATCCAGGAATGTCACTCTTCTTTGTTTACAATCATTAATTAGTACAGTCATGATTAATTTGTTAAGAATTGTAAAGACTGATTGCACTCATGGTCCATATATATATGGATAAGTGAGTTTGGGTGATGTTTGTGTCATGAATGTATTTGTATGTTGGAGACACTTGTGTTTCAGGGAGTGAATATTTTTGTTGGCATTGGATGGACAATACATTTGTTTATCATTAATGTAGTTGTAGGCCGAAGACAATTGTGTTTCACAGAATGAATATTTTTGTTGGCATTGGATGGATAATGTTTTGAGTATTCTGAATACATTAGTTGGCTGGAGAAAATAGTTATTTTAAGGGATGATTATTTTTATTGGCAGTAGATTAGCATGTGGGTCAGGAAATTGGATACTTATATTTGAGAGTGGGTGTGGAAGTCTGTCGGTGGATCATAGATAAAAGTTCCTGGGAGAAGTTTTAGATATTGAGTAAATGTAATTGTTAACTTTCAGAGAAACGTAAGTCTTGAGTTAAACTGTGCATTTTGAATTGCAGTTGCATACGGTAGAGATTAATTAGTGATGAGCAATTATGGGTTATAAATACAGTTTTGTCTGTTGATGAGATTGAGTAAATTTGTTGACTGTTTAAAGAATTTATTCCAGGAGTGTTAATTTGAAATTTTATAACTATATTTTGAATTGTTTGACATTGATATTACCAATGAAAAAAGTTATGTTACCCAATGGAAGTGTCTTTTCCAAACAAAATTAGAAAACTATTTTTTCGTCAGTTTCATTTTAAAATTATTTTTGTATTTTTTAAATTTAGATTTAATTTTTCTTGTATATTTTGTTGTTGACAGGACACAAGATGTATTGTGCAATTAGTTCTTTTCTGCTTCTAAAGCCAGCTCTTGACCTGAACCATGTTCCGGAGTTTTACAATTTCTTCAACAGTTCTTCTCTTCATGTGAGTGTTGCTCTAGAACATGATATAACATCGTTCACAACTATTTGCATTAGATTTTAACCCATAACTAAATTTATTTTGCAATCAGAGTTCTAGGTTCTTGTATTGGGACTCTGTAGAGAATGACATCTATTAGAACCAAGATGGAAATTAAGGTGTAGAGGATGACACTTTTATAGGCTTTGCTTGGTACATATTTAAGTTCTTTAATTTTACATGTACTTAAAACTGATTATTTTAACATTCAAGACAGATTTTAGTCAAGAAAGTTACTTTATTTGAATGCAGATTATGTAACAAGAGGCAGGCAAGATTGATAGATTACTTTGAATGATTTAGTTGTTTGGATAGGCAGATTTCTTGAATGATTTGGTTGTTTGGACACAAAGGTCATATGAACAATTTGGTTATTAGGTCATGCTGATTACTTGAATGATTTGGTTTTTAGGACAAATAGATTTCTTTGAATGATTCATGGTTTTCTTTTGGTAGGCAGATTACTTGAATTATTTATTTTTTAGGAGGGTAGATGGTTTGAATGATTAAATGACTAGTTATTATTTATTAATCACTAATAAACCTTGGCAGGAGCGTTGCTGGCTCATGCAGTTGTTACATGATGGTTTGAGAGAAACTGGAGACTATCGGATATTTGAAAAACGGCATGTCTTCAAACTTGTTATGTCCCACATTTCTTCATCCCTGGGTGATATCCAGTCCAACGTAAGTATTCATATGCTTTTAGATGCATTATTTTTATCTGATAGTTGTATTTATTGGTTTCACTAAATCTGACATCATTTCTGTGAAGATCTAAATGAATTTGAAGATATTGAAGTAAAAATATTAAAAAAAATTTAAATCAAGAACAAGTTGCTGCCCCACCCCCACCCCTCCCCAAAATCACCATCAAAGTTCTAAACTTCACTAATATTAACACAGCACAAGAACAGTTCACATTCCACCAGTCATCGAGGTAGTTAATTATTTGTATACTTGAAGTTTTCAGTGCAGTAGCTTTCAATTAATGTTATGGATTCAGATGAAATATCATTCATAAGACAAAATCAAATATGGAATGGCAATTTTACAATAATTTCCACCTTTTAAGGCAAAAGATTTTGTCAACTTCTAACAGAATTTCGTCAAATTCAATCCAGATTTCTAAACCTTATAACTTACAGTTGCCATTTAAAAATGAAATCATTTATCCTTAACATTGAATGTTTAATCAAATCAGGAATATTAATATCTTCTCAGTCAAGAATGTGACATATAGGGAACCATTACACCTATTCATTTCTTAAGTGAATAAATTATGAAAGTACATTTGTATATTTCTCCACATATATTCGTGTTGAGTACTTAAGAAAAAAAACACTTAATACAATAAAATGAAGTTACCTGGACATGCTGGTTGACACACTTGCAGACACACTAGTCAAACAGTATTCGTGTATCAGATTTTAAGCACAATTGTGTCTAAACTTAAAACAGCCATTGATTTGATAATTTATGATTTGGTGAATATTTTCCTTTTGTTTTACAGAGACTGGCTCTGCTAGTCCTTGTTCAAGCAACATCACTTGCAACCGTTGTCCAGGCACTAGTGGTGGATAATGGATTTTTACCTTGGCTGATATCTTTCATCAGGAATTCACTGTGAGTTTGCAGATACACACTTTTTTTTTAATGGACTTAGTTGACATGTATGTATTGGCTGTTTACGGCGTGAATTGTTTAGAATCAATTGATTGAGTATTGTGATAGTATTGATTGGTAATGCCATCACACGTGTTTAAACTGAATTGTCACTGTATCATTTCTTGGCTTAAAGAGATAAAGGGATGTTACGTTCGGTGTGTATGTGTGGAGGGAATCACAAAGTTAAATTTAGTAGTTTTGTTTTTAATGATTTTCTCTGTCTAGCCAAATATATGGACCTTCCAGGTCATAAAGAAACTTGAATTCTGACTCGTGAGCTGATCTGGCCAACAGATATAAAGTACAATACTAATCACTTAACTATTTTTTTTATACATGTTTCTTAGATTATCTTTATACTAGGGTGTAATGCATTATTAGAAATGGTCTGGCAACTTCATTTTATACACTTATTCAAGTTATTGGTTATATATATCATAGCTGCTTATGGCAATGTCACCATTGTAAGCAAGTAAGTAAATGGGGATGAAAAGAAAAAAAAATACATATATTTATATGATAACTACTGTGTTTTTGTTTTCTATTAACTGAACACCAAATTGTGAATTTCAAAGATTTCAAAATCTTCTCTCCTCCATTTTAAGTGAACCCTGCTAAGATACAGTGATTCCTTCTGTTAATGTTACCTTTCTGATTGATATGGATTAAGATACGCAACTCTCAATCAAATTATTGATGACAGGTTTCACTATTCAAGTTTTAATATTTATTCTGCAGCAAAGACAGGTTTCACTTGGATGTGAATACTCATACTGAGTTACCTACAACAGTCAGTAATGCATCTTTAATGTTGGCTGCTTTTGAAAACTGCCTGTCAAAGCCTAAATATTTTTGTGTTGATTTATTCCATGTGTTTCAGTTTTATTGTTAGTCACCCTTTAACTTTAATGTGTAGTTGTACACATATTTGATTGTAGATGTAGAATTTATAAGTAAAATTAATACCGTTTAATGCGTTTTTTTTTAAAATTGATTTTTGTTTTGTAGTGTGGACACAATGGAGCACACAATTCCAGTGTGTCAGATAGTTCACCATCTGTGGACCACAACCACTTTTAACAGTGCCAGAATGTGGTGGAGATCAATCTCTCACATAGCCTGCGAGTCTTTATACAGCTCGCTCCTTGTATGTGTGCATCTGCTACTCTCAAACTTCAGGTGAGAAGTCTTGATACATGGAGACAGCAACTTTTAATCAGTGTCTTACTGTATTTTAACTTTCCACTGTGGAGATATTTAATCATAGCTGTTTTCTTCTTGACTGCTGGCAGACTTTAATGACACTTTATTTCTTTCTTGAATCACATATTGTCATATATTGCAGACAGACTTTAAGAGTCATAAAGGTACCAACAGAAAAAGAACATTACCAGTTTCTTTCTTTACTGCTTAGTTATCATGTCATTTTAATAGTTTGTGTAAATATGTTTATGTATTTCTTCTTAAACATCAGTCTTTTTTGAACATTATTAACATTGTAACATTTAAGTGGATTGATAGCAGTATTTAATACATGTTTTATTTATTCAGCAAACTGCATTTACAGTCTGTCAACTTATTGCTAGAAGTCCTGCAAAACCCTAGACAACCTGAAGTCTCTGAAGTTACCAGTCTTGCATGCAAAAGTATGATTGAATTAGCATTGTGTCATTTGGGCCAAACAAGCACCAGTAATGAGCAGCAGTAATTGTTTGCCCCTGGGAGACAACTTTGTTTGACCAACATCACTAGAGCTGAAACGGAAATGCTCAAAGATATTGTGTGATTTGAAAATGAGGCAAAATGGATACAGCAAATGTGGACTGCTTGAAGAGAGTTCCTGTAATGTAGCCGAAAGGATATTATTCCTTTATGGTAATATATATATAAATATATATATCTTGAGAGAGAGAGTGGTACCACATTTATCTTCTTTCATTATGGTTGATATGTGTGTAGATAATGTAAATGAAATAAAACATAACTGTTGTATCCACTTATTAATTGTATGTCCATTATCTGATGTGCTTTCGCTTTTTTTATGCATTTATCAAACTGCCTGTTGGAATGTTGATTTATGGTTCAGATTTCTGAATTATAGAAATGAACAAGCAAAATTAACGGATAAAGAATAATGCTTTGTTTACATCTTTATTGCTCTTGCTATATATTAACTGTTAGTTCAACAAAATTATATTGTGATATTTATTTAAATTTAAAATTTGCTGCTACAGGCAATTTTGTTGATGAATTTATTTGTAAATAACTAACAAAATGTTTACATTTTTAACTTCAGTATAATAAGCCTTTAGATTGTACATAATTATTATGGCGTCTTTTCTCTGTGGTGTCTTGTTTTGCAAACAGTTTTCTGTGTTGTCTTGTTTTGCAAACACTATTTTCAGTGGTGTCTTGTTTTGCAAACACTGTTCTCTGTTACGTTTTGTTTTGCAAATGCTGTTGCGGTTTAACTTCACTTACATTAATGTCCCTTCTGTTTTGACATTTAAGTTCTTTGAAATTGAATTTCAGCTCATTGATAGGCATGTGATTTACTAGTATATATTTTCTAAAAATCAGTTTAAGGATTTGGAATTAATTTTCAATATATATAACAGTTTTTTTTTCTTTCGTGTCATTGTGCCATTGTCTGTGTTTGTATGCATATGTGAAATTGTTAAACATTCATCACAGATCTTTGCCACCTATCACTTAAGTGTACTTATTTTCATTCACAAAGAATTTGATCCTAAATCTTGCATGTTACTCTATTTAAATTATGACAAAAATAATTTGAAGAAGAATTGTTTGTTTTGATGAGTGAATGCTTATGAAAATATTTTTTGAGTACTATTGCCAATAAGTCTTTTACCACTAAATTTGCCCATGATAAGTGCTATTATTTATTTTCTTTATTTTAGAATTATAGAGTTGAACTGAAATATTTTGTCATAACTGAGCATACATTTAGTTTTCTGATGTAAATAATTGCTTTTTACTGCTACATAACTCGGGGAGTTCCTCAAATAATACTTAAGAGTGATTGATTTAATTTAAAATTGCAATAAATTAAACATTTCGCCACTGTGTTGTTAAATTGAAATGGAGGTCAAAATATAAATATTTGTAACAAATACAGGTTCCATAGATATCATGATATTCACAATATATAATACTTGCTCAGTTATTGCTCCCTGCCTTCCACAATTGTGAATTTTTCAAGAATGATGTATTGACTATAATGGGTGAGATTTGCATTCTATATTTTGAAACGGCAGTCATTATCTGAGATTTGCATTGCTATTAAATTTCATAATAAATGTTAATTATCTTTGATGTTTGTTAAATAATATACTTTTAATTCAACACTGAAAATGTTTTCATTCAAAATAATTCCTTCCTGATTTGAGTTTTTTTTGTCCTACTTTTTATTTTATTTTTGCCATTCTGATTCTGTTAGCTAATCCATTATTCAGTTTGTTAACTAATCCATTATCTAGTCTCTTAGCTAATCTATTATCCAGTTAGCTAATCCATTATTCAGTTTGTTAACTAATCCATTATCTAGTCTCTTAGCTAATCTATTATCCAGTCAGTTAGCTGTACATGATTACAATCATGTATTTTATTAACTGATATATTGATTTATAAAACCCATGAAACTACACTGAATTTATTTTTATGTTATTACAAACTTACTTTTTTAATAATGTAAAAATTAAAAGAATGAGAACTGTTTATGATATTTATTTTGTGAAAACTTAAAAAAAGAAAAATCTACATGGAAGATACATTAAGTAGATTTTTCTTTTTTAAAGGAGTAAATTCACACAGTAATAGTGAGAGAGCATTTGCTGAATAATTTAATGAAAATCTATTATTTTAAAATTACTCCTTTAAATGTTATGGATTCATATATTATGATATTCGACATATTATTTAATATTCAGTATAAAATAAGCTTTGAAAAATTATTGGTGCCTGCCACACTGTTTTGAAAATTTGAATGTGCTCTTGGCCACAAAAAGGTGGTGTAAAGTTTAATCTATTCATGCTGAATTGTCTTTATGTACTAATTTAGTCCCAAGAAAAGTCTAAAATACAGTTCCTAAACTTCAAATAACACTTTGTGTGACCTGTAACTGTTGGCTACAAAATTAAGTAATTGAATTTCCTCTTGAACAGGACAATGGAAAGGCCCTTGGGTATTTTGTGCACTGTAAATTCCTTTGTGAACAGTACACTACTGTTTGAACCATTAACTCCTTTGTGAACAACACACTACTTGGTGAACAGTACACAGCTTTGTGAATCATAAACTACTTTGTGAACCATAAACTCTATTGTGAACAGTACACTACTTTGTGAAACAAAAACTCCTTTGTGAACCATAAATTCCTTTGTGAACAGTATCAAAAATATTAGTTTGTGGAAAAGGCCTTTAAATCTGGTGGGACAAATGGCATTGAGCTATTTGTGTGGAGTAAAAGTGACATTTTTGGTATATATTATTCAGGCTTCTCTACACTTAAGACAGTTAGATTATATCATCATAAAACACTATTATTGTATTAATGCTGAGAAAATAATAGAAAAATCTTGAATTCTAACAAAAGCATAATTTATACTGCATGCATGATTTAAAATTTTTTAAAACATCAAACAGAATCCATAATAAAAAAGTTCTGTGGCACCATGATGCTTCCTTAATGGAACAAAACCAGCATTCAGTTCATAAAGTCAAGAGCAACTTAGTCCTCATAGCTGTAGTACCACAATCAACATCACATCATGCGATAGTGTCCAGACACTAGAAAACTATTTTAACATTTTGCCATTCATAAGCAACTTCTGAACTTATTACAGACATTAAGAATTTCAGGAGCTGTTTTGAGGGTATTTTGAACATCTGAGTAATTTAAACCATGTACAGTGTTCCCTTGAAATTGTGTCTGCATAATTTGCTAAATTGCACTGTCAGCACCAATTTTGTGTTGTTGCAATGCATTGATTTACTTTTGTGCTGTAGTGTGCATTCATGAGAAATGGGCCAAGGTAAGCCTTCTAGCAGTGACAAGAGTATAGTATCCAAAGTTTTATTTTCAGTAAGAAAGAGTTATCTTTGAACATACACAATTAGTCTGCATTCAGTGCTGCACTTTATTATACATGTATAATACATAACATGATTTGAACCCAAAAGCCCTAATCATTACTTTAGTTAAAATGTTTATTAATAAACCAGCATTGCTTGTCATCAATTACATTTTTTAGTTTCAAATAAGAATGTACACAACCAATCAGATTTGAATACAAAGCCATATAATGAAACTACATATATAACATTCATTTGTATTAATACAAAAGCCCATTTATTACTGGAGTCAAGAGGCTTCAGCTTATTAGTCAGCTAACATTGTTAGTTATCAAATGGACACATTGTCAGTGCATCAATTAAGAATGTGTACAAGCAAAACGATTTTTACAATGCAACAACATGAAACTACATGAAGTGCATGAGTAGTATTTGATACTGATAAGTTTTATGAAGTCAATGAAGAAGTGGAATGTTCACTTTGCAACAAATTACAAACAAGAAAATAGTTGTAAACAAACTTCACTTCCAGTTATATCATTCAAAGAGCCCTGATTTACTGTTTTTCTTTACTTTGGCATCTTTCTTGTTTGGTTTTTTCGGTGTCTTCTTTGTTTTTTCATCTGCTTTTGCTGGTAGAAAGTGTTTAGAACTCCGCCACTTTTTATCTAATGTTCATAACAGACAAACACCCAAAGCACATTAATTGTCAGAAGAAGGGGCTTTATTTAATTTAAGGAAAATGTACAAATTCAAAGGAGTTTACAAATAAAAGCAAATGAGAACAGCTTATTAAAGTCATCAGAAGCAAAGAATTAACCACTGAGTGTATCAGGACCAAAACATTAACTGATAACATTAATGAAGTTCTCATAAAACAAATTGATAACCACTAATGGAGTGTTCATAAAGAAGACATAAACAGATAATCACCAATGAAGTTCTCATAAATAAAATAAACTGATAACCACCAATGAGGTTTCCATAAACAAAACAAATTAAAAAGCACCAATGCAGTTTTCATAATCTGATATAATACTGATAACCACTCAAGAAGTTTTCATAAACAAAACACCAGTTGATAGCCACCAATGAAGTTCTCATAAACAAGTTGAAAGCTGCTAAAGACATTTTAATTAAAAAAACAAGTTGATAACCACCAAAGAAGTTCTCATAAGTAAAGCACAATGTGACAGCTACTTAATGAAATTCTCATAAACAAAACACAAGTTGATAAGCACTTAATGAAATTCTTGTAAATAAAACACTAGTCAAAAAACATTTAATAACATTTTCAAAATCAAAACACAAGTTGATATGCATTTAATGAAATTTTCATAATGAAGTTCTCATAAGTAAAGCACAATGTGACAGCTACTTAATGAACTTCTCATAAACAAAACACAAGTTGATGAGCACTTAATGAAATTCTTGTCAATAAAAAACTAGTCAAAAAACATTTAATGAAATTTTCATAAAACAGAAGTTGATAATCACTTAATGAAATTCTCCTATAAACAAAATACAACTTCATAAAACACTTAAACACAAGTTGATAAGAACCACATGAAGTTATAATACATATAGCCAACTAGAGCAGGTAACTGTTTTTAGTTCAATTCAAATATGTACTTGAAAAAACATGACCATACACTGATACAGCTTGATCCTTTAAACTGAAATCCACAAATGAGACCTGAATGAAATTAAATTTGAAGATAAGAAAGAATATGCGTATTACAAAAAGTTTTATTTAAAGAAACCACTAAGGAAAAAGTTACTTTTGAAGATCTGGATTTTTATTGTGGATCTAAACCTATACTGTGTAAATATCTTACACTCACAAATACATTCATAAAGCTCCAGTCAATCAGTGGTAAGTAAATAGGACCAAGAATAGTTTTAATGACCATACCTTTATGGCGGGAACTGATTTGGACATCCAAACTTTCTGGAAAAAAAAAAGAAGTTATCATTTTGTCTCTCTTCTGGTTTCTCAGTAGTAGTATTTTGTTAACATGGAACAATAATATATGTAATCAGTGCAGTGTCAAAAGATAGCATCAATACTCATGAGGCTGGATTAATGTGTTGTATACTTTAAACATATGTACATAAGCTTCCTACACTTATTGGACATTATCTTATACACAAGAGAGATATTTCTTAACATATTGCCATTATTGTATTTCTGTTGTAATCATTTTATTATTTGTTGTGTTTGTGTTGTACCCATTGTTGTATTTTTTGTTGTCATTTTATCATTGTTAGAGAAAAATTGCTGGTACATGTGTACTGCCTTTTTTACTGCCTTTTTTGTTTTTTTTTTGTTTTTGAACTTTCGACACTTTTCATCCGCAATATATATATATATAAATAGAAAAGAAGCAAGAGCAATACCTAATATGGAAAGAAAGAACAGAATTTTATGTGCATTCATGAAGTTAAAACTCAAGCATTAAAATGTACTGGAAGTGGAGTGTTTCAAGTAAAATAAAATACTTTAAAATGTACTGGAAAGTGGAGTGTTTCAAGTAAAAAATATTAAAATATATTGGAGTCATGAAGTTAAAACTCAAGCATTAAAATATACTGGAAGTGGAGTGTTTCAAGTAAAAAACAACTTTATAATGTAGTGGAATGTGGAGTGTTCCAAGTAAAAAAAACCAAAACCTACTTTGTACTGGAAAGTGGAGTGTTTCAAATAAAGAAAAACATAAATCAGTACAATGTAATGGAGAGTGTACCCAATAAACAAAACTCATTAGTAATTAATATGTAACAGTGGAGCATTCCAACAACAATAACAATAAAAGGCAGTCATGAAATGAAAACTCAGAAGGAAAAAGGCTGATAGGTAAAGTGCTCCAAGACAACGTGAATCAATAAAATATAGGCCTACTGGGAAGTGAAATACTCCTAGTATCATTATGGTCACGTGTTTTACCTGTGGCCTCTGGGTACAGCTTCTCAAAGTTTTCCAACCATGGGATATACGATTTGAGCGTAAATTTGTCGGTACCTGCAAGACAACCGCACAGAAGTGAACCTTTTAGGAATTTTTCAATCTAGTAAATTATGCACGCATTGTCAGATGATATTTAAATGTAAAAAGTTGTTCATTTGCATTCTATATATTAAAATTATATATTTCTTCTTTACTGGCTGATAACGAATCAACTACCGACTCTTTACACTAGAGATTGCGCAGGCGATTATTTAAGGACCGGAAGAGGGGTCAAATACCTAAATTTCGTGTTATTTAAGAAAACGAAACAAAAACTCTGAATCGTGGCCTAACGTAATGATGTGGTACAATTGATCTAGTGAATCAACCAATAGTAAGAAACTAAAACGTGCTTTGAGAAATGAGGACAGAAAAGAAAAAAAAACAACCCTTTGGGAATGGGAATACTAGCGCAATAGACAACTGGCTAAAAGTCAGAGTGACAAGCACGCTAGGCATCAGGTTATGTCTCGACTGATGATTGTACTGTATGTAAGACGTCATCACAAGGCTAAATGTTTAATATCGAGATTTTGCTATTCTCCTTTGTATGAGAGTGTTCTTTAATTTGTACTTTAATGATACTGATGACGGGGATTGAAGGCATAAAAAGGTCATGTTCATTATTTCATGTAATATCTTGAAGTTGCCCTGCGGGCTGCGAGATTAATCAGCTCAAGGCAAATTAGCATTAGGTTGTCATTTAGGACGTGATAATATCAAATGTGAGGGTGTTTTTAATAAAACACCTGTTCTTCAAAATCTGCAAGCCTTTACCCATACCATTAAGAGTTTTAACCGCTCCCATTAAGGAAAGGCCTTAGCCATTACCATTAACGGAAAGCAGTAGCCCAGGGGCGGGCAAACTCCGGCCCGCGAAGGCTTTTTGTCTGGCCCACCACATTTTTGGTCATCTATCTGGCCTGTAAACTGTTCCAACAGTTTTATTTGGCCCGCGCTCTTAAAAGTTTGCCCGTCTCTGCTAGCCGATTCCATTAAGAAAAAGTTTTAACCGATCCCACTAAGGAAAAGATTTAAACGACACCTTAAAAAAAAAGTTTTAAAGCCATACCATTATAAAAAGACTTATTCTAGAAAGAAAAGTCCTAATCTATATAGTCTAGTAAGGAAACGTCTTAATTTGTATATTCCATTAAGGAAAAAAATAATCTATTATGTTCAGAAAAGTCTTAATCTGTCTATTCTATTTAGAAAAAGTATTAATCTATTCTATTCAGAAAATGTCTACACACACACACACACACATTCTGAAATGACACTCACATTCAAAATAAACCATCCAAGGAACATATGTAATACAATGAGTGACACACTTTCTATCGGACTTGTCCAAGGAAGATGTACAATGACCACCACAATGTCTAGTTAAACTGTCCAAGCAAAGCGTCATATATCTAAAGAAAAAATGTCTGATTAATTATTTTTACTCACACTTTACCTAACTGAATTGTGAGAGGACGGTATGTAATACAATGACTTGACACCATGGCCGGCGCAAGGGTTTCGTGCCCCCGGGACGAGACTTGCCCCCGATACGAGACTTGCCCCAGTATTCTGTACCATCCTTCCGCCTGTCTATCCATCATCGTACTTACCAACAAGCTTCCATATTCCCACCTATTCATCTATAATATTTATCTGCCTGCTGTATATTATTTTTAGCTTAATTAATTCTAACATTTTTTCTTTTTAAACACACGTGAAAAACCAAACATTTTGTTGGAATGCGCCACCATAGAACCATGGTGCCTTAAGCGACCGCCTATATTCGCCTAATGGATAGGCTAGCCCTGACTGATATATCTAAAGAGAAAAAATGTCTGATTAATTATTTTTACTCACACACTACCTAAATGAACTGTGAGAGGAATATATATTTTCCGAGGTTCAAACCATCCAATTGCCATTTCCCAGGGATCTCTGCGCGGTATTCCAATTAAATCTCCAGTCTCGTTACAGAGGTCAAGGGTTTCTGCAATAAGAGCATTTACTATTTGGCTCTGGTGATGGTGAAAATATTTGTCATTCTCCACTAAATTAACGGGTTACAATAGCAGGTGAACTTCAAAGAGTACTTGTGCGCACGCGCGTGAGTGTGTGTGAGAGTGGCGTGTTTGTGTGAGAGCGTGTGTGATTGTGTGTGTGTGTGTGTGTGTGTGTGTGTGTGTGTGTGTGTGTGTGTGTGTGTGAGTGATAAATACTGTCTGCGTTTACCAAATTTCATTTCATTAATCTTACACAAAACTATATTAAAATTTGTTTCCATTCACCGTGTACTCATACCATCGTTCAGCGAGACAGTTTCTTCCCAACCAAGCATCAACTGTTTCTATTGTGACATAAATAGTCTGACATTACCTTCACAAATATTAACTCGGTCAACTGTGACATAAATAGTCTGACATTACCTTCACAAATATTAACTCGGTCAACTGTGACATAAATAGTCTGACATTAGCTTCACAAATATTAACTCGATTAACTGTGACATAAATAGCCTGACATTAGCTTCACATTTATTAACTTTATTAACTTTATTTATTGTGATATAAATTTTTAAAAATGACATTAGCTCCACACATTTAAACTCTTTCTATTGTGATATAAATAGACATTAGCGTCACAAATATTAATTCGGTCTAATGTGACATAGATAGCCTAACATTAGTTTCACAAATATTAACTTTTTCTATTGTGACATAAATAGCCTGACATTAGCTCAACACATATCAACTCTTTCTATTATGACGTAAATAGTCTGACATTACATCTACTAACTCTTTCTATTATGACATAAATAGTCTGAAATTAGCTCCACACATATTAATTATTTCTATTGTGACATAATAGTCTGACATTAGCTCCACACACTTTAATTTTTACTACTGTGACTTAAAAAGTTTGACATTAGCTCCCTGCAATTATGTCGATTAACCTATTACAGGTGTAATATGTCGGACAAATAGGAAAATCACCCATACCTCAATGCTATTTATTTCACTCATTAGCTCCGCAGAGTACATCGCGACACAGCCTGAATTTTAAAATAATTGTATTATTACAAAATAAATGAGAGGCAATTGCACAACAAATATTTTTAGTTTGTCATATTTACGAGAACATGATATTTTTTAAAAAGAAGTGTGGTTTCATTTTTATTTCTAGATTTATTAACCACACTTTGATTTTAAGAATTATGGTTTTATTTTTATTTCCAGTTTTACTGAACACAATTTGTTTTTAAAAGTAATGTACTTTAACTGTATTGTTGTTGAAATGTCCAAAAAGAGGCAACTTAGCATATCCTGAATATCTATTTTCATCGCTGGTTAATTTCGAAACAAATAATCAGAATTCTGAAACAGAATTCTGCTGCCATGACAACTCAATGTTTTCCATGTGTTCTGTCCGGGAAAACTTGATTTAACGGCTATTACAAACTGTTTGTAAAGTGATGTGCGAGTAACGGGCAGGTCTTGAGACAGACACAGTACCCATAGCGATTTGTCACTGGAGAAAACAACACATCAGTGACTTGGACAACAATACTGAGAATAAAAGAAGAGTTTCGAGTGTAAGAAAGTAAAGTGAAAGAAAGTAAAGTGAAAGAAAATACTTGTGATTGTGAGAAGGTAGTCCTGAGTACAGGAGAGTAGTCTTGAGTGAAAGAGTAATTCGGAGTGTAAGAAAGTAGTTTTATGAGTAAATAAGCAGCAGTGAGTATAAGAAAATAGATTTAAAAGTGAGAGAGCAGCAATGAGTGTAGGAAGGTAGTCTCAAGTTTGAGAAAGCATTCCTGAGTGTAACAAAATAGTCACGAGCGCGAGAAACTAGTCCGAAGCTGAGAAACAAGTCTTATGAGTTAAAAATGTAATCATTAGTGTAAAACAAAACAAAACAAAATTGGTCCTGAGCAAAAGAAAGTAATTCTAAGTGTGATAAAATAGCTCTGAGTGAAAGAAATAATTCTGATTGAGCAATAAAGTAGTTCCGAGTACAGGAAAGTAGTCCTAACTGTAGGAAAGTAATAATAAAGTCACGAGTGAGAAAAAGTAGTCCCGAGTGTAGGAAAGTAGTCCATACCAGAACGATCATGATGACAAGAATCTTTGATGAAACGTTCCAGGTGGATGATATGGCAGTTGATGTTGACCAGAAGCAATTCGCCTTCTGGAAAAGAAATAGATAAAATAACAACACTAAAACTCCATGAACATCTACATATTAGTGTTGTGCCGTCAACGAGGAAAACAAAAATGAATCGTCCATATCACCTCCAAATAAATTATATTCTCCAATAGTATTTTTAAGGATGTTAGTCTTTAAATTAAAAAATTGAAACGAAGAGGCTATTTGTACTGCTAAACACTTATCTTGTTTCATTCATGTGCCACTCATATGAGGTCACTGAACTCATTACAATGTGAAATTCCATTGTCAGACAACGAGTGCTCTCTCCTAAGAGGACATTTACTTAAAATCGACTCTGTTGGGAGATCACAAAACCACACATCGATGAAAATACTTAAGTAATAACAAATGCATGTGATTAGTTTGCAAGCATGTTCTATATTAATCAGAAGTCTAGATATAAGACAAGTACTCAACGACATACTCTAGGACTGAGTGTTGTAGAAGCCAGTGCCTGAATAAATGTGAAGAAAGACTCTAAGACTAACTGTTATAGAAGTAGGCGTTATAGAACCCAGCACATTACCCCCCCCCCCCACGAGTTAGGTTTATAAGTGACAGTGATCCACAAGACTCTCTATTGCATACCATCTTAATAGCATATAATTGTTAGATTATAATTAATTTTTAATTAGATCACATTATTAAATAATTATTATAATATTAAATATATTAAACTTTATGATTACTGAACGATCTCCCCCTAACCCGGAGGTTACTAATATTTTTTGTCCTCACTGATTATTTGAATACAGAAAGTGCCCACACGCCAGGGGTGATAAGCTGCGTCCACCAATGACCGTGCCTAAGAAAACACATAGTGGTAATGCCTTGATTTTCTCTTTAATCGAATTTTCTTGTTGAATTGATTTTACGTATTGTAAGTGTGTGTAGAATATTCTTGTGAATTTTACTGCTGTTGATGTAATACATTTTTCTTACAGAAGCTAAGTGGCAGTAGCGATACACATTGTAATGTGGTGAGAAATGCCAAGTAGTTGTATTACCGTTGATTAATTGTTATCACGGGAGAATTAACATATGCTGCGTGGTCACTAGCTAAATTGTATTATGAGCAATTATAGAGCAATGAAGGAAATATATATTGTAAAGATTTTATACATTTGAATTTCCATGTAATGTAAACTATGAATTAATGAGATTGTAAAGAGTGATTATCGCCACTGCTACAAAGCCCATAAAGTCATTATCACACACAAAGCTGTAAAACAAATAATGATATATTTTCAGCCGGTCCTGGGTTTTACTCTCGATTCTAAACTAGACTGTTAAAGCGCCGTATTGACGTGGGAATTTCGTCGCCAAGCGTGAAACCCATAACAAGTCACCGAGTGAATGAGCGTCGTGCTGAAACCTTACTACAGCCTTGCTTGAACCGCGAGGGGTTGCCAAGGTCGTCACGTGATGCCAGCGTGCACTGGAAGGAACGACAACAAATTGTGTCCGTCTGGACAATAATTTATTAATAGAAGATAAGTCTCGAACTATCAGGAATAGACTCTTATGGTGTGGAGAGTAAAATTGACTTACCAGGTCACGCTGTATTTGCGGAAATTGAATTGTTCATTTTCTTGTTTTTCAAACTTAATTTTATTGGTATTAAATTTTATTGTTAATTCTCTTAATTGTTATCTCGCTATGTTATTATATAAGTGCAGGTAATCGACCGTGATTGCCAACTGGGGGCCGAACCAGAATAAAGGAATAAAGAATTATATATATCAATCTATAAATAAAAGAGAAATAACATTGTTGGCAAAGAAGTCAACTAACTTAATCCGACTAAGTGTCGTGAACAATCAGGCTGAGATTGTGGCATTTGAAGGGGAGATAAGTTAGGCAAGTCCAGCTATCGCTAATGTTAAGAATCCTCTAATAAACTAATATTGATAATTAGTGCTTAACCTAGGACAGGGTCGTTAAATGAAAATCGGTCATGTGACAGTATTGAAGTTTTGACCATTCAGTCATAAGCATACAAGTCGACAATATTCTAAATGTATTGAAGCTTTGACCAATCAGTCGTAAGGATACAAGTCGACAATACTCTAAATGTATTGAAGTTTGGACCAATCAGTCATAAGAATACAGGTAGACAATACTCTAAATGTATTGAAGTTTGGACCAATGAACGATCTCTCCTCCTTCCAAGGTTTACTGTTTTATCCCTTCATTGTTATATATTTATGTAAAAATGCACGAAGTTTTAAGAACATAAATCGACACACAAAACCCCAAATAAATCCCCACCACCACTACCACTCCCAAAACCAATCAAACGAAAGAAATCAAACATATAGAATTTCAGAATTCTAATAGTAATTAATTACTATTAGAATTCTGAAATTCCAAATAAAATACGGTAGTTCATACCACCTTTTTCTTGTACTTTTTAAATATAATATAAAAGTATAAGCCATTCTCTAATATTTATTTTGCTCGCTTGTTCAAACTGATGCCTGTTTCTGTGACTATATTTAAAGAAAAGAACGAGTAAAGATTGCCATACGTTCCAAGAATATAAAGTTCTTGAATTGACAATTTTCACATTCAACAAATATAACCAGATTTCAACAAAACGATTTGTACTATCTCAAAATATGACACCGGCTCCCCAGGAAATAACAAACTTGAGAGAAAAAAAGAATACCAATCACTTCTCTTAGGATAAAACGAAGAGAGCACACAAAACATTCGTAATGATTGTAATCGGGGATAGAATTGAAGTTATAATAATAAATTATACTTACTTACTTCCGTACAAGAGATGAATGAACATCTTTGTGTTCTAAAGGATAACTTTCCTGTTAGAAAAGTTGGGCTAAAGGTGTTAAAAGAAAGAAGTATTTAGAAAGTTTGGAATTTCTCAATGCAAGACGACGGTTTACAAAGTCTCTAGATTTAGAATGGCAATTGAGGGGAAACAACCCAATTGTTTTGAAGACAATTATAAAGCAGAGTTATCTATACCTATAACTTCCACCACCCCACCATTTGTTCACTAGTTCGACTGTGATCTCGCACCATCATGGGGAAAAAAAAATCGCTTCTTACCCTCCCCCCCCCCCTCCCGGGAGGCATGTACCTCTAGTTAAGAACCACTGATCTAGGTGTACTATACTAATTTAGTTATTAGTGTACCTCGAAAATCGATATAAACTTAAACCCTTTCATACAAACATAGATTTGAAATGAATGAATGAGTAATAAAATGAAGACATAAATGCATTTTCAAAGGAGACCTGTGTTCTTTGCAATTAATACTCTTATGTGGAGGGCCTACACAATTCATTGACTTTTAAAAATAACAAAAATCTTTATCCTATTATGAAAATAAATAAATTATTTCACAATATTGTCATCTCCTGCATCCTTCCGGTAAAAGGTCTTAGAATTATGACTTTATTTTTTTTTTAAGTTAAAAAGGAAAATAAAATAAACAGTTAAAATCTTCCTACACGTACAATTGTTTAATTTATGTCGGTTTAAATCAATCAACAGGATTTAAATATATCTATCTTCTATATGTACTCGAAATTATATTTGTGGCGTTTAGAAAACAACACCAACTTACTGTAAAACAGTAACAAATATTGTTTCGGGAAAAATCAGATAATTCTACATTGTCGACAGTCATAATTTTTACACATTTCTGTCGAATGAAAGTTAATAATAATAAATAAGAATAATTATTACTGATGTTAAAAAAAATCTAAAGCTAATATTAATTTTGTATAACTAATATTTCGTCGAATTCCTTGGAATTCAGCGGAGGACGGACGGGTGATGGGTCTATGCATGTGGTAGGTGTGGTCAAGCCACCCATGCTGACTAGTGACAGGCCATCAGAATACCTTTTTGAAACAGGTAACCAATAATAGACTTCGTAAGATGTACCAACCAATGGCCATCTTACTTAACAGATAGATAGTGAGTCACGAATTTCACGTCCATTTAAAAACGGGCATTGTCTTCAAATTCCCCACTCCAAATTTTCGTTTGAATCCGTGATTAAAAGAGACATTGACCATTATATAGGCGCGAAAGCGGCGGAAGCCGAAAGCGCTCCCTATATAAAGAAGACCATTACACATATGCTTATTAATAGACGAAGCTAGGAGAGGGTAGTGGGCTTTGGGAGAAAGCGTGAATAGACGACCCTTTTTGAAGGGACATAGTAAGTACGACTTGGTGTTGTACGACTTGAACTAGTGCAATTTGTTTTGAAGCTTGGAGGACATTGACGCGCGCAATCTGGGCGTGGCCAAAGCTTCATTGAACGAACGCAGAGTTTAAACAAACTAGGAATTGTGGTCTTGTCTTCCAAAGTCTTCCTTGGTTTTTCCTAGATCTTCCTAGATCAAAGAAACAATGATTTTTGAACAATTTACTAGAGATGATTTGGACAAATCCATCAATGAAGAAAGACTGTAGCTATCGTTAAGAAAAACACACATTGATAATTTTATGCCTTATTACTTCTTTTCTTTAATTAAAGTTTATTGTTAATTGTTTACACTTCTTATTCAATGTTAATGTAGCTGTTGATGTAATGTAAATCCGCGTCATACTTGTTGTGTAGTGTCTCTTGTAGGTTAGCGTCATTGTTGTATATCAGGGGTGCACAAACCGCGGCCCGCGGGCCGCATGCGGCCCCTGACAAGGCCCTGTGCGGCCCCCAGAAGACTTTAGGATGTTACCATTATTTGTAATGGCAAGGAGCTTTTAACATTAATCTGAACAAGGGAGTAGAACAGTGGCCGGCTTTCCCGAGCATGCATCTTGTGCTGTGTTGAAAACAAACGCTGGATGCGGTATTGAGGTGAGAGCACTCTGTATTGGGCACATTGTTCACTTCAGCTGATCAAAGGGGTATGTGTTGAAATAGTAGTATCTGCATCTTTGATGTAATGGTGACATCAATTAGCATTAGAAAGAGCGTCCTCATCTAGACCCAAGCCGGCAGCCTGCCAGCCAAAGTTCAGTCTGGTGATGGGGTGAGGTGACAGGGGGGGGGGGAAGGATGGTGCAGTCATTGTGTGTGAATATGTGGCTGTGTATGTCTGGTTGGAATGTACTGAATGAATTACACAAAACAGGTTTCGGCCTGAAGTGAAGTTGTTTTTAAACTACTGCCCTTTGTAAATATGTTGAAACCTGTGCATAAGATGCTAAAATTGAAAAGAAAATAATCAGTTTAAATACTTTATGCGGCATTTTAATGGAGCAGCTATGTGCTTAATTTGTTGTGAGTCTGTTACTGTGATGAAGGACTTCAACTGCAAGCGGCATTACAAAACAAAGCATGCTTCTACTTTTGATGACTTAAAAGGCCTGTGAGAAACAACAAAATTGAGCAACTTTTAAAAGGTCTGTCAGCACAGCAACATTTCTTCACAAAAAAAGTCTGAAGAAAACAAGTATTTTGCTCTGCAAGTTGCAAAGTAGCACATTTAGTTGCCAAATCATCAGGGCCGTTTACTGATGGTGACTTCATCAAAGACTGCATCCAAGCTGTTTGCACAGAAATATGTCCTGAAAAGGCGACCTTTTCAACAAAGTCCCACTCTCACGGACCACCATTCAATGCTGAGTGAAGACTTAGCAACTGACGTTTGTGAACAGTTGTGTGAAAGACTTGCTAACTGTAAGTACTTTTCAAATGCTTTGGACAAGAGCATTGACAACGTTGACATAGCACAACTGCTGGTTTTTGTGCTTGTAGTGGATGAGAACTTTGAAATAACTCAAGAATTAGCCGGTATGGCTTCACTACATGGGCAGATGACTGGTGAAGATATTTTTGGAGGAGTGACTTCCGTTCTTTGAAACCTTAACGTCCAGTGGCCAAAGCTAGCCAGTGTTACCACGGATGGTGCGCCTACTATGACTGGAAGAGCATCAGGATTTGTTGCTCATTTGCTGTCACATTTGCAGGGCTTGGAATTCCAACAGATAGTGCCCACATGTACCATTGCATAATTCATCAGGAATCGCTCTGTGCACGAATCTTGAAATTTGACAATGTCATGAAATTCGTTTTTAATTCTGTGAACTTCATACGATCCAGAGGACTTAACCATCGACAGTTCAGATCATTTCTTGAAGACATCGAGACATTCCGTATCATACAGATGTCAGGTGGCTGAGTCGAGGAAAAGTATTAAAACAGTTTGTTGAGTTGCGAACGGAAATTTGTGAATTCCTTACTGTCAGAGGCAAAGACACGGCTGTGTTTACTGACAAACAGTGGTTGGCAGACTTGGCATTTCTGACAGACATGACAGATCACTTGAATAGATTCAACCAGCGTCTCCAAGACAAAGATCACTTTATCTTTGAGATGTACAAGGAACTGCAGTCCTTCACGTTGAAGTTGAGGCTCTTCTGTTCGAATCTGCAAGCTGGAAATCTTTGTCATTTTCCGATTTGTTCGGCTTTTCAGAAGGAGTACCAATGTAACTTCAGCAGATACCATTGCAATTGTGACACATTGCCGAAGGAATTTACTGAAAGCTTTGATGCCTTCAAGGAGCACAAGGACTTATTCAACTTCATTCACAATCCTTTCTCATGTAGTGTAGAGTCCATGCCTGATCACTGTCAACTGGAGGTCATTGATCTTCAATGTTCACCTGAACTGAAGTCATCATTTCAGCAGAACAACATTTTAACATTTTACGGAAGTCTCAGCTCGAGCACATACAGAAATGTCAAGGACTTGGCTTGCAAGTTGTTGTCAGAATTCGGCAGCACATACTTGTGTGAACAAACGTTTTCAGTAATGAACATGAACAAGAACAAGCTGAGATCAAATTTGACCGACAACAATCTCAATTCGATTTTGAGGCTGGCGACTACAAAACTCGAACCAAATATTGACAAAGTTGTTAACAACATTCAGGATCACCCTTCTCACTAATAAAGACTAAATCTAGGTTAATAAGGCAAAAACGAATGTAAAGACATTATTTCATTATTTGTGTTGTCATCCATGTGCAATCTGACTTGCGGCCCTCCATGCACTATCAATTGAAAATGTGGCCCTCTGGCCTAAAAAGTTTGTGCACCCCTGTTGTATATTGTTATTAATTTCTTTTTTTTTTTTTTTTTTATATATATATGCAGTTATTCTGCTGGGGGCTGGTGAGTCAATTAAATAGATCAGACCATCGCCCCATAATAAGTCTTGTTGTTTGTATCGGATTCGTAGATGGGATAGTGTGCCAGCTGAAATAGATTTGAACTAATCAGCATTAATACGAGTCACCCCAAGCAGCATACGACATTAACATGAAACGGCAATGACAACGTGAGAAATAAGGATATGGTTATAGTTATAAAAATATTTTAGCAAAGTAAAAGTTTAATTTTTTCTTAACAATAAAAGTGTATTTTACTTTTATTATTTTGTAACCGGTATTGTAATGAGTAACTAGTCAGAATTTTAAAGGATAGTTAGGGCGCCATTTAAAAAAAAAATATGGGCGCCATGATCCCTAGTTACGCCTCTGACCAGTAGGATAGCATGTTATTATGAATTTCAGAATATCCCTTTGTAGTTATAGACCGATCATTACTGAATGACCATTGTTGAATATTAGTTCTATTTTTTCTTGGTTAATTTGTATTGCAGTTTTGTAAGCAGTTAGACCGATCATTACTAAATTATTTTACATGCATACATTTAAAATCCGTTCTAAATCCACTGCTATGTATCCCATTAATTACTGCTTAAGTCTTTTCTAAAGTCTTAAAACATAGAGCGGCACAGTCACCTTCACATTCTCGCCTTTCGTAGGCTACAGTAACTTTCTAGCCTAAGAATATATTTTCCACACCCGTACTTGCACCGAACACAAGTACATATAAATAAAACGCAATGCACACACGCATAAGCAGTAAATACATACATAATGTACACATACAAAACACACTTGTACACGCACACACACACACAAACACAAACACACACACACACACACACACACACACAAGTAAATACATAAACACAATGTACACATAAACAATAACTTGTGCAGTTGTAAATTCAATGCTGTCACCAACCTATGATTTGTCGAAAAAAGCAGTCATTTGCAGATTTAGCGTTCATCCAATCCAGTGGGCCCAAAGTGGTGAAATCACACATACATAATGACTCTCACAAATACAACCGTACAAAAACATATATAAAAATGTGCACCCAAATACGCATAAACATAGACACGCGCATATTAACACGCACAAAATAATACGGCATTCATACACACACGAGAGATGAACGCACAAGAGCATTACACACAAATGAACACGACATGTACACGATATACATGCACGCACACACGAATTCACATTCCTATCACTGCTTGAACATACTTCAGTATTGGTGTAACCATGGAACTTGGCGTGCGCAAATAGAGATATTCAATCTGGAAAAAATTGGCGCATTCAGGGAGATAGGCGCCCCTCTGCTCCCCCCCCCCCCGTTTCACTTGCGGAATATTCAAGGAAAGGGGAGAACAGAATGAAGCACTAATTATTCACTTGAACTGTAGGTGTGTCGTTGGATTAGTAATGCATTGCGGTAGGCGGACATGCCTGTTTGTGTATTGGACTTTGGTTAGTAAACGTTTTAAACTGACCTGCCTGCCAGAAAGAAAGATCTCATAAACACACCACGCACTTTGAATACCTGGCCTTTGAGCCACAGTAACATTTATGTCTGGAAACAACAAAAATTGCATTATGGTTCTAAATGTTTTAAAATTTTTGTTTGTACAAATCAAGCACGTTCGAATGAGATTCTTGTAGAGTGGGGCATATAGGAGGGGTACTGGCAGTCAAATGAGAGGGAGAGGAATGGAAAGAGGGGGAGAGAGTGAGACAGACATGCATAATTATAAAGTACGCATAATACTTAAACTAAATAATTGTAACGCTCTAGTTTTATTTGTCTGCATTATGAGAATAACACGGAAAAAAGAAAATAAAAACTGTTATAATTTTTGTCATGCGTGTGTAATTTTGCATGATCATGCTCACAGAAATAGAAACACTCAAGTCTGACAGCGAATAATTTCCTTTTTTTTTTGACGGGGAGGAGGGGGGGGGGGAGAGTGGCCCCTAAAAGTGTGACTAGAGTCATAGCGCAGAAGTAATTCTAATCTACGAGTAGTGTGATCTGTGCACACCCTCAACCCCCCCCCCCCCAGCCTAGTAGAAATGCACAGTAAAAGATTTAAAAATAAAATACGTGGACAAACGACTACGAACACTCCACCAAAAAGAATCTATCTCCTTTTGATCCTGTGACGCTCAGTGGGCGCGACATACCTCTCTTACTTCTGTCGTCACAGTTTATTTTCAGTTTGCAACGCGAAGTCGAGCTTCGAGGCTGTCGTAACGACTTCCTGTCCAGAAATGACACCAAATAAATAAGTCGCCCAGGGACTCCGTTTTTCCCAAACGTTGTTCTCTTTGACTTCAGCTGAGATTCAAGAGAAACCAGACCCATCAGTCGGTTCACACAAATATAATCTCACGATCTACAAGTTTTGTTTGCTTTCGCGCAAAGTTTCCCTGGACTTTCGAAGCCTCGAAAATCGCCGGACCGGAAGAAACTGGTAGCGCATCACTACACACGTTAACTTCAGTAAACCGAAATCCCGCTTGTATATTGGGGAGCGTTTCCGACTGTCAGCTTTTACCGTAGCGCTTGATGCATTAAGAGACAGGAGACTCGTGCTAGGAGACAGGAGATCGTGTCGAGGAAACAGTGTCATACAGTGCGGCCATTGGCATACGCGTTAGTGAGTGTGAATTCATTCGTCCATAGAGCGAACTTGAAAGAAAGGAAACAAACATTTGTTATTTTTCGATTTCATTGCTTGCCGGGTATTTTGACGACCTACCTTTTGTTCTATATAGTGGGGGTCACGCCAGTGTTCATTGCGCAAGTGGTTGTAAATAAGCTGTTTACCAGTTTTCGGTTACTTCAAAGAAGTTTGATTGTGTCGAGGTAGGTATATCAAATTTTAATAGTCATTTTATTCATCTTGGCTAGATTATTTATTCGTGGATATATTGAATATTGACGTTATGCGTACAATGTTATTTGTTGTTTTTAAATGCCACTAAATTTTAAAGACGGTTTTGTTAAGGCATGAACCATTATTAATTCCATTTTAAGTTTAAAAAGAGTTCAGACAAATATACGCTTTTATCAGTTTTCACCAAGGCACTAAAACAATAGTTTTCATGGCACTAATACAATAGTTTTCACCAAGGCACTAAAACAAGTTTTCACCAAGGCACTAATACAATAGTTTTCACCAAGGATTTAAAGCAATAGTTTTCATGACACTAATACAATAGTTTTCACCAAGGCACTAATACAATAGTTGCAGAAATGCCTGCATTTCCTATTGAGTGTTCACCCATTAGTTCACTGAGTGTCCAGCCACAGTTCAGTAGAAGTATAGTTACTGTTCACTGAAGGTATCTAGTCACTATTCACTGAGTGTCTAGTCACTCTAGTCCATGTTCGCAGAGAGTGGCTAGTCACTGTTCATTGAGAGTATGACAGTGCTCACTGAGCGTCTAGTCACTGTCCACTGTCTAGTCTCTGTTCACGGTGTCTAGTCACTATTCACGGAGCGTGTCTAGTCATTATTCACTGTGTCTAGTCTCTGTTCACTAAGTTCGTCTAGTCATTATTTACTGAGTGTCTACTCAGTTCACTCTATGTTCACTGAGTGTATCTAGTCTCTGTTCACTGAGTTTGTCTAGTCTCTGTTCACTGAGTTTGTCTAGTCACTATTCACTGAGTTTGTCTAGTCACTATTCACTGAGTTTGTCTAGTCACTATTCACTATGTCTAGTCATTATTCACTGTGTGTCTACTCAGTTCACTCTATATGTTCACTGAGTTTGTCTAGTCACTATTCACTATGTCTAGTCATTATTCACTGTGTCTGGGCAATATTCACTGAGTGGGTCGTACCCGTAAAACTATTGGAAACTCTCAAGAAATAAAACATCAGACGAATCAGGAGGAAAGTTATATTTTTATTTCCTGTATTTCATGAGCCATGCTTCACACACTTTCTCCACTCAGATAAAAAGATAACTCATTCAGATCTAAAACAAAGGTTAAAAATTCACCATTGGCTAAAACCGAAAATGAAAGGCCAAAACTAACACAGGGCCAAGACTAGAAAATGATCAAGACTCAAAGAGGGTCAAGACTCATTAAGGTCAAGAACATTGTATTTCGAGCATATGCAAGCTATGCATTCTGTAGTAAAGCTTACTTTCCTGTCCTTGGTTCAGTGGGGATGTTCATGAGTATTTAAATGTGGATTTAAACAATTAATTATTTTCCTACCAACGCCAAGTTGTATTAAGTATGCGTAAAAAAATTGTACAAAGTATTTTCGTTTCTTCTTGCTATGCCAGAGAAAGCACAACGCAACCCAACCCAACACACAAGAGCGAAGTTTGTTTTCTCTTTGCCACCACAATGCTCTTTTTGAAAACCACCGTCACCACCCTATCCGCCCGCCCCACAGAATTGTCAATCAAACTACATCCACTTAGCACTGTTCTTTTAACCCCACCCATCATCCTTAACTCGCCACTGCTCTACAAAGAAACAAAACAAAAAATCCCCTTCTTAGAAATTGATAAACAGCAGTAGGTAATGCAATACGTCCGATAGGACTTCATAACCTACGTTGGCCTGACAACTTTGTTGTTATAACAACACAGAAACGCACTTTGGTAACAGGTGTTGTTTAGTTGAAATGAGCAAAACAACATAATCTTTAAAATTAGGACTTCCACAGCCTGCTGAACTAGTTCTTGGTAGTGAACCCCACTAACCAGACTGGTTTGAATGCTAGTTGCTACCCTATAGTTCAGCTACAAAAGGAAACAGTGCCGGGTTCTTTTTGCCCTATTGGTTCCACTGTGTCATTTTTAAAGGCGATGTAGCCATCGTGAGAGAGAGAGAAAGAGAGAGAGAGAGTGAGAGTGAGAGAGAGAGTGAGAGAGAGAATGAGGGAGAGAGTGAGAGAGAGAGAGAGAAAGATGTAATGCTGTGGTAATAAAGAGTAAGAAACATTTCCATATAAATTACATTTACAATATAAATTTGCTCGTAAATATATGCGGAGAATAAAACTTACAAACTGAAGTATTAATTTCTGGACACAATCCGACAGAATTTGTTATTTTCACCTACATTAGCTCTTACTCTTACTGAGAAAAACGTAAGCGTGTTGAAAATAATAAAAACAGTTTTGTTCTCATAATCCAGCATTTATGGTGCAATTTGTAACTATAATTTTAACTATGCATTTCCGGAAAAGTCAGGTTAAGAAATACATAGTCTCTTGAAAAACATGACATATAGGTACGCATCCAGTTTTAAAAATGAAGACAGGGTCATACATCACCTGTTTTGAAAGTTAAAAATTATCTACTGTCTTGAAAAGTGAGACATTCATATCTCCTGTATTAAAAAGTGAGACATAGACATATTTCTTGTCTTGAAAAGTGAGATAATGACATATCACAAGTTCTTGAAAAGTGAGACAGACATATCTCCTGTGTTAAAAAGTGAGACATTGCCATAACACCAGTTCTCAAAAAGTGAGACAGGCATATCTCCTGTCTTGGAAAGTGAGACATAGATAATCATCTGTCTTGAAGAGTAAGGCATTCCACCAGTCCTGAGAAATGAGACATAGACATAGAGGACCTGACTCAAGGAACTATTTTGAGAGTCGTATTTCATCATTTCAACTGAAGCGCTCTTTGTACCGTTGACGTGACTTGTTCTTCCTCATCCTGTCCAGGATGTGACGTCAAAAGCTAGAAAACCAAGCATATAGAGACAGTGTATGTCTTCGTTATGTTTGCTCTAGTTTTTTTTGTAAAAAACCCTCACAAAACTATAAGAATTCTTTCGTGATTGGTCCTTTAAAAGAAAAAAAAAGTAATTTTTAAATTAATTCTTAGTTTTCATTTTTTGTTTCACATTCTTTCACCTTTCTAAGGGAAACAAATCTTTCCTAGTTGCAACAAATTACATTATGCTTCTTGCAATGAAGAACGTTATAGCTTTCTCGAGACATTGTCGTCCATGCAGCTAGGCAATAAATCTAAGAGCGGAAGCGTTACCCACTCGTTACACAATGTCCTTTATTGAGTGTTATTATTAGACACAAGGACAGGGTGCCGACCAAGTCTGATGAAGCAGTAAGTTTCGATTCAAATCAGGAAACTTAATGTGAACGAGGTACATTG
Source organism: Sinotaia quadrata (assembly GCA_028829895.1). Classification (NCBI taxonomy): domain Eukaryota; kingdom Metazoa; phylum Mollusca; class Gastropoda; order Architaenioglossa; family Viviparidae; genus Sinotaia; species Sinotaia quadrata. The sequence continues at coordinate 81,711,727 of CM054181.1, forward strand.
AACTGGCTTTGTAGTATGATCAACCTTTTGAGCAGTTGTGAGCTTAATTCATTTAGTAAGATGAAAATGGTAATGCGTACACATACACTAGCTATTAATTGTAAATACATGTATGCTTGTGCACACTGGTGAATGTTGGTAATAAATGAAGAAGGGAGGGTTCAGTACAGAAATGGAGGGTTCTTCGAAGCAAGGGAGGGTTTATTGCAACAAGGGAGAGTTCGGTTCAGCAAAGGAGGGTAAATGAAGCAAGGGAATGTTCAGTGCAGCAAAGAGGGTTCAGTACACAAAAGGTGGTTAAATGAAGCAGGGGAGGTCTCAGTGCAGCAATAATTCGATACAGCAAAAGATGGATAGTTACACGAAGCAAATGAGGGTTTATTGAAGCAAAGGCAGGTTCAGTACAGCATGGCGGGTTCGCTACAGCAAAAGATGGTTAAATGAAGCAGTAAAAGAAATATTTTTTTTTAAAACGATTAAAAACTCTTTAAAAGAAGTACTTTAAAGTTAGCTCCCTTTCAAATTCATGCATTTTCGCCAGCCATTAAGTGTAATCCGTGAACAAATATAGTTTGTCCAAACAGTGGCACAGATTAATGCCTTGGGAATAATGCTGGTAGTATGACAAAGTGGGGCCCATTCATCTTCCTAATTGCTCTTACCTGAGATTGCCGTAATGATTGTTAGTATGCCTTATCGCTTACCTGGGATTGCCGTAATGATTGTTCGTATGCCTTATCGCTTACCTGTGATGAAGATAAGCTCCCTTGTTCGTTTAGTCTAACATGAATCACACTTTTCGCTCAGAAACATGCGCACTGATTCTGTAGAACGTGTCAGTTTTATTTATTATGTATTTCAGCAGGGAAACCTGTCAGGTCTGTCAACAGATCTTTAATTGTTTACTGTATGAAAATTGCTAATAAATAAGCTAAATTTAACTAACGAACTAACCGATCAGTCTCTACTATAATAAAAACGTCAAGTGAGACAGAAATTGGCCTCAGTCTCTACAAAATAACGTCTTTAAGTGAGACAGACATATTCAGTCTCTACTATTATAACAACGATGACAGACATATCATTAGTCTCTACTATAATTACGGTGTTAAGTGAAACATACATATCATTAATCTCTACTATAATTACGGCGTTAAGTGAGACAAACATTTCATTAATCTCTACTATAATTACGACGTTAAATGAAACATGCATATCATTAATCTCTACTATAATTAAGGCGTTAAGTGAAACATACATATATTTAATCTCTACTATAATTACGGCGTTAAGTGAAACATACATATCATTAATCTCTACTATAATTACGGCGTTAAGTGAGACAAACATTTCAGGTTCTACTATAAGAGTGTGAAGTGAGTCATTTCAGTCTTGACTATAATAGGCATTAAACTAGGCAAACATTTCAGTCTATACTTAAAACGGCTTGGTAGAGACAGGTAAAATTTCGTCTCACTGATATAATGATATGTTTTGTATCTCTTTTGGACGTTCATTGTAGCCAGGCTCCCAACACTGATTGTAGCCAGTCTCCCAACAATTGTTGCAATATTTGAAACTTGTCTCAGTTAGTTAATTATTATTATTATTCAAAACTCAATAATTATATTTTGTGTTAGTTAATGGGTGACTTAAGTCTAATCAATACTGTAATTACATTTTCTCACGTACCGAGATATTTTTACAGTCACTAAAATCTATCTCCAGTGACATAATAGACAATATCCCAAAATCAGCGGAAGAAAGGTTAACTCTTGTATACATTTTTTAAAAAGTACCTTCTGCGTGTGACTTTCTGGAACAGCAAATAGTCATAAGGCGTTGTCACGTGACACCAGCTGCATACGGTCACGGTCACAAAAATGCAGGTTTTGCAACATTGTTACAGAAAACAAGAAGTTTAAAAATTGTCGTGCTTGAAGAGGGAAAATCTTGAAAGTGTGTGACAGACGTAGTATTCTAACATATCAGCAAGTGCTGCAGATATCATCACCAGGCATTTAACACGAGTTACTGGCCTTATTATTCGGCAAGCAGTTTTTCGAATGTCATCTATTATGTAGTCACCTAATCCTGACTTTATGAGCGAAGTAATTTTATCAGTCATTAAATTATGTATGACTTAAACATCTGTGCACATATATCTACTCACCATACACGTGCAAAACACCCACACCCACACCCACCCACCCACCCGCACACATACACACTCTCGCGCGTTTACTTATATGAGCTGCACAACCAGGTAGATTCTTTTGAGGGCGTGACCAGTATTCGCCATTCTATTTACGTGAGCACAGTGCATTGGACTGTTTATCTTAGCCCTGAACTATGCATTCTTAAGACCATGTTCACCAACTTTCAAGTTCAAGTCCTCTGTGTGTGTGCGTGTATGTGTGAGCGTGAATCTGCGTGCGTATATAATTCTCTCTCAGCTCTGGTACCTGTACTCTCTTTGTTCATTCACTGTGTGTGCGCGCGCGCGCGTGTGTGTGTTTCAGGGCGCGCACCCCCTCCCAAAAAAGAAAAGGAAATCTCATGAATTCTCGCGAGATAGCCCACGATACGTCGAGATCGAATGGGAAATATCTAATAGCACTGTGTAGTGTGGATTCACAGTGATAAGAGAGAAGGAAAATGTGCTCTTACTCACTAAGCGTGACACATTACTCACCGAACACTACTCACTAAGCGTGACACACTACTCACCGAACACTACTCACCAAGAGAGACACGTTACTCACCGAACACTACTCACTAAGAGAGACAGGTTACTTACTAAGAGTGAAACGCAAATGATTATTTCTAAAACAGAACATTAGTGATCTATATTTAACAGTATTAGTGATCTATATTTAACAGTCTTTGGAGTGCGATGTGTTCTGAAACAAAAAACCGAGTCACTAAAAGTAGAATTTGAATAATCTGCGACAAACAGAAATCACTAACTTTTCATTTTCGATTTAAACCCCCCCCCCCAAAAAAAAAAAAAAATCAATAAATAATAATAATAAGTAATTAAAGTCACAGTCACGATCTACATTAAATAATATTAACGTTTTTTCCTTGAAAATCAAATAGCTTACGAAATAGAAAAAATTATAAAGTTTTCACGAAAGTGCATGGGTATATTTAGTATTCTATTATTTTATTATGCTGCTTTAAGTCGTCTCGTTTACTTTGTGTGTGTGTGTGTGTGTGTGTGTGTGTGTGTGATTTTGTGATGAAAAACGGTTGAATGGCCTTTACTGTCACATTTATTGGATGCATCAGTCAACATTATGAGGTTTGTCATCATATCTCAGTATTGGCTTCACAGCAACAGGCGATTATGAGGTTTGTCCTCGCGTTTATTGGCCCCATTATTCAGCCCACGTTGTTTCTGCGTGGCGATTCGTCGAGATATTGTAACGGACACATAGCTGTGTAACTCATACCGAGCTAGTGTTGACTGAGGGTGTGATCACCGCGAGAAACTAGCGGAGATGCTTTTGCAGTGTCGTTAAAAAGTAAGTCAGTACATATTGCTTATGTAGAGGCAAAGCGAAATAGTAGTACGGATGTCACGTGCCATTAAGTAGGCATTAAATGAGTTTGCCTTTTTTAACAGAACGAACGTTTTCGTGTATTTTTTTCATTGTCAAATTAAGATTTTAATGTCAGTAATTTAGACTTTATTTCATAGGAAAAGGAATCTTATTTGAACAGCTGTTTTTGTTTGTTTGTTTGTTTTTTTAAATAAAAATGTGGATCGCGTTCCATGATAGAAGCTTGTTAAATAGTGGTATAATTTATAATTTTATTTTTTGGTCAAAGATTCTTTACAAGACTACCTAGTGTTGTGCCAAGTGTGCTGGTGGTAAGGGGTGGGGATGGAGGGCGGGGGAGGAGGAGGAGGAGGATATTTTTGAAATGTTCACACTTGAAACGTTAGTTCAACTTCATTTACTTTAACAATAAAGTTTCACTACTGCAGACAAACTGCCGGACTACCTGTCCTCCGTCCATCTATCTATCTAAAAATCCATCCATCCATCCATCAATCAAAATCCGTGATGAGCAGGGCTAATGAATTAATCCTCGAACTAATTAATCCACCTAATCCACCCTTAACAGTCTTTATAACTTTGGTGTCGATACTGTTCTACATGTGTTTTAACTCAGTGCTTCTATTTTACTGGTGTTTTAACTCAGTGAAACTATTTTACTGGTGTTTTAACTCAGTGCTTCTATTTTACTGGTGTTTTAACTCAGTGATACTGTTCTACTGGTGTTTTAACTCAGCGATATTAATCTAGAGGTGTTTTAAATCAGTGATACTATACTATTGGTCAATCAATGCTTCTATACTACTAGTGATTGAACCAACTATCCAAAGTTTTTAAATAAATAAATAAGTTTACAACATACAAGAGACTTCCAGTAATCCTTTCCCTCAATTTGCAAAGTTTGCTGTCAAATTATATAACAAGTTTTCTTCCCTCCATACACATCCTGTATGAATATTACCGTTGCCTGGCTGCTCTTCCCCTCTCCCGGCTGTCGAAGAACTACGAGTAGGATATATTCATTCCATTCATTCTCAAATTTTAGCGTGAAATCGGCTACGGCCGGAAGTGCGTCACCCTGCAGTCAGTCTCGCAGAATACAGTCCCCTTTGTAGAGCACAGCGGCGGTGGCGAGATAGGTCTTGGTTGAAATTATGCGTTGGTCACTCGAGACTTCTCGAACCAGCCTCGCCCGTTCCCTAACTGTTGAATGTTGGGGTTTGATGTATCAGGGCACATGATGAATGTTGGGGCTTGATATGACTTTAGAGCTGCTTCGAGAATTAGAAAATAAATAAATATAATAATTATAATTGTAACTCCCGAAAGGTTGTGTTAATTTAGCTAATTATTAAATATACATAAAAAAATCCTGAGTTACATCTTATGTCCTTCTTGGGGATCTCTATTTCACCAGAGCTTCCTTTTGTAAATCTGAGGTTTGTACCTTCCTCACCCGACCCCAGCTACTGATTCGCCACTTTGAGAATGACATAGAAAGGCAACAACACACCATGTAGCAGACAACCAGAGTTACGAACGGACGTCACTTGGTTTACTGTTTGTGAAACGCTATGACCACTAGTGGTAAAGATGGGAACAGCATGTAAGAACACACTACACTCTACTGATGTGTGGTGGCAAGATTTGTTGACTACTTGAACAATTTCTAGTGCAGAGAAGTTGTTGGACATCGCTACATTTATTGTTCTGTTTGAAGGAATTGGCACAGTAAAAAAAAAGTGACCAGGTTAACTCTAAGTAGTGGTTCAGTGTTTTTCACTTGCAAGTGACACACGTGGAGCTGACATAATAACTGCTGACAATAACTTGTGTCTTTGTTGCAAAAGAGTGTGGAAAGACTGTTGAAGCAGTGCTTAATCCAGGTTATGTTAAAAAAAAACTATTATCGATAATCTTTAATAACTCCATTTTCGATCTCTGATTAGACTATCCTGCAATTTGTATTGACTTGATTGTTGAATTATTTAAGATATAGGATTGTGTAAACATAAAATTATCCGAACCTTGGTTCATGGAAATATCGATGTCAAGTAATCTATTTCATTGTATTTGTCATATGCATATTTGATTGCTGATTTAATAAATTTATTGTTCATTGTATTGACCTTCTTACACATATTGATAATCTTATGTTGGAGAAGAAAGTTGTGTCTTCTCCTTTAGTAAGAAGTTTTCCATTCACAAAAAACATTGTGTGACTGTAAAGATTGTTTATGTTGTGGAAGAGAAAAAATGTTTACAGCGCCAAAATATCTGCCAAGTGAGAGAGACGAATGGTGTCTGCTGGAGGATTATTAATAAAATAAATTAAGATTTTCATCACTTGTAATTAGTTTTGGATGGTTAATTAATTAATAATACCCATTAAGTGGCGTTGGCGTTGCAGAATGGCAGGAAGAAAAGATGAATGGATGAATAAAAATGTCGTACTGATTGAAGAGTGTGAAATGAGTTGATAGATAAGTATGAATTGAATGAGAAAAATGCAAGTAATTTCAGTCAAATCTGCTGGGTGAATAATAACAGTGAAATGATGACGCGAATGATGTTGAAAGTTGCAGTCCAAAGTGGAATGAGTTTGGGTGGGCGGAAGAAAAATCTGCTTGCGCATGAAATCATTTGTAAAGTCCGAAATCCAGTTATCACATTTGTTACATTTCAAAACAGAACGCGTGCCTCCACCCAGGTCTGTTAAACCGGGGGCTTGTCTATCTCAGTCCTCACATTTGAAACTCTGCAGCTATTTTTAGGATTCACAGGTTCGCATAAATCTGCTAACATCACTGCTCTCCGTGACAAATTATTTCTGATTAAAAGTCGACGAAATGTGCTTACCTAAACCTGAACTATTCTACTTGACAGATTATTTCTGATTAAAGTCAACGAAATGTGCTTACATAAACCTGAACTATTCTACTTGACAGATTATTTCTGATTAAAGTCAACGAAATGTGCTTTCATAAACCTGAACTATTCTACTTGACAGATTATTTCTGACTAGTGGAGACGAAATATTCTTACATAAACTGGCTCTACTCTTCTTGACAGATTATATCTGACTGAAAGTGATGAAATACACTTATCAGACTAGAGATTATATCTGACCGAAAGAGAAGAAATATTTTTACATAAACTGGCTCTACTCTTCTTGACATTTTATATCCGACTGTAATACACATACACAAACCTGCTCTATTTTTCTTGACAGATTATATCTGACTAAAAGAGTCGAAATGTATTTTCACAATGTTTTGTGAAATATTAAAATAAATAGTAAATATTAAAATACTTATTAGTTTTCTTTCTTCTCACATCATATAATTGTCATTTGTAACAATATACAAGTTTTTATATCCAAAAAAGGAAAAAAGAAAAATTCATTAATGTAGTATAACTTTCTTAATTTGCTACGCACACAACCACAAAAGTAAATTTTATAAAAAGTGATTAAATTACCTGTGACCTATCCATAGTGATTTTCTGGATTTGCTCTTCATGCGGATATGAGTAATATGTCTGTTGATTAGAGAATTGTGTCCCCTAATCTAAGAATTGTGTCACCCTTGATGTGAGAATTGTGTCTTTTTATCCGAGAATTGTGTCCCTTAATCTGAGAATTGTGTCCCCCTTGATGTGAGAATTGTGTCCCTTAATCTGTGAATTGTTGTCCCTTAATCTGATACTTGTGTCTCCCTTAATCTGTGAATTGTTGTCCCTTAATCTGAGACTTGTGTCTCCCTTAATCTGTGAATTGTTATCCCTTAATCCGAGACTTGTGTCTCCCTTAATCTGTGAATTGTTGTCCCTTAATCCGCGACTTGTGTCCCCCTTAATCTGTGAATTGTTGTCCCTTAATCTGAGACTTGTGTCTCCTTTAATCTATGAATTGTTGTCCATTAATCTGAGACTTGTGTCTCCCTTAATCTGTGAATTGTTGTCCCTTAATCCGCGACTTGTGTCCCCCTTAATCTGTGAATTGTTGTCCCTTAATCTGAGACTTGTGTCTCCTTTAATCTATGAATTGTTGTCCATTAATCTGAGACTTGTGTCTCCCTTAATCTGTGAATTGTTGTCCCTTAATCCGAGACTTGTGTCCCCCTTAATCTGTGAATTGTTGTCCCTTAATCTGAGACTTGTGTCTCCTTTAATCTATGAATTGTTGTCCATTAATCTGAGACTTGTGTCTCTCTTAATCTGTGAATTGTTGTCCCTTAATCTGAGACTTGTGTCCCCCTTAATCTGTGAATTGTTTTCCCTTAATCTGAGACTTGTGTCTCCCTCAATCTGTGAATTGTTGTCCCTTAATCTGATACTTGTGTCTCCCTTAATCTGTGAATTGTTGTCCCTTAATCTGAGACTTGTGTCTCCTTTAATCTGTGAATTGTTGTCCCTTAATCTGAGACTTGTGTCTCCCTTAATCTGTGAATTGTTGTCCCTTAATCTGATACTTGTGTCTCCCTTAATCTGTGAATTGTTGTCCCTTAATCTGAGACTTGTGTCTCCTTTAATCTATGAATTGTTGTCCATTAATCTGAGACTTGTGTCTCCCTTAATCTGTGAATTGTTGTCCCTTAATCCGAGACTTGTGTCCCCCTTAATCTGTGAATTGTTGTCCCTTAATCTGAGACTTGTGTCTCCTTTAATCTATGAATTGTTGTCCATTAATCTGAGACTTGTGTCTCTCTTAATCTGTGAATTGTTGTCCCTTAATCTGAGACTTGTGTCCCCCTTAATCTGGAATTGTTGTCCCTTAATCTGATACTTGTGTCTCCCTCAATCTGTGAATTGTTGTCCCTTAATCTGATACTTGTGTCTCCCTTAATCTGTGAATTGTTGTCCCTTAATCTGAGACTTGTGTCTCCTTTAATCTGTGAATTGTTGTCCCTTAATCTGAGACTTGTGTCTCCCTTAATCTGTGAATTGTTGTCCCTTAATCTGAGACTTGTGTCCCCCTTAATCTGTGAATTGTTGTCCCTTAATCTGAGACTTGTGTCTCCCTTAATCTGTGAATTGTTGTCCCTTAATCTGAGACTTGTGTCTCCTTTAATCTGTGAATTGTTGTCCCTTAATCTGAGACTTGTTGTCCCTTAATCTGAGACGTGTGTCCCCCTTAATCTGTGAATTGTTGTCCCTTAATCTGAGACTTGTGTCCCCCTTAATCTAAGAATTGTGCTTACGCTTACTTGTGTTGCAGGGGCTGATGTCAGTGTGGAAGGTACACCGTGGAATTATGGACCTGCGAATATTATTAATCAGTGTGATTCTTCTCTCATTTTTTGATTTTTCTGTCCAAGATAGAAGTAAGCACTTTAATTTTTATTGGTATTTTTAATATTTGAAAATTATTTTGAATTGCAATCCGGTAAAACATATATAAATAAGTAAGACTACTGCGCATGCGCATACACACACACACACACACACACACACACACACGCACGCACGCACGCACGCACGCACGCACGCGCACACACACATACACACACAACATACGCAGATTGTGGTATGCATTTATAATTCTCGTTTCAAGTAATATAGTCAGCATCTTTCTTTTGTGGGTTATGGCTACTCTTGAAATAACTGCTTTATACTAACTATTTAACACTTTGCGGTACGAATGCTATTAGCGACGACAACTAGAGGGCGATCGCCGCACTAAAAGAGTTAAAAGCAATGCACAGCCTCTTTGCTATGTGACTGCTACGCCTTCTACAGGCTGTGCCTAGCTGTACTAAAAGCTTGGGAACATTTGCTATATATGACTATCTAACGAGTGTAGACATGTCGCATATAACACAATGTAACTGCTGTGTCTAGTACAGTTGTACTTAGAGTTGTGTGGGAGCATGAGTTGTAGATGAAAGCTTGATACTAACGTATACAGAATGTCACTTGCAACACATTCGATTAGTCTTTAAGTCCGTTAGCGACGTATTTGTTGTTGACGGTGTTGACGAGCCAAGGCTCATGCTCACATCTCTGTTAACGTGTGAAAACCACTGACAGGAAAAGGAAAACAGTATTTAATTTTCGTCTCTTCACTGAAGTTATCACTGCATCACCACTCCCACACCTACCATTATCATTATAAATAGTCACCACCATCACCCCACAACCACCACCTATCTATCTGTCCATCAATCCATCAATTAATTAATCAGCAATTCCATCCATCCATCATCCATCATTCATTCATTCATTCAGTCAATAGTCACGTGTTTACGTCTTAAGTCTGTATCAGAATTGACACACATCTATAGTAATCCTTCACGTCATGTTTGATTTCACGTGTTTACATCTTGTTCTTAAGTCTGTATCAGAAATGACACACATCTATAGTAATCCTTCACGTCGTGTTCAGAATTCATTCAAAGTGTTGAAGAAAGTTAGTCCAATGTATTTCCTGTAAACTCTGCTGCCTGCATGCGGACCAGTGGTCAGCCTCTTGCCATCCTAGCAAGAAAACTAAAACATAAACACATAACATCGAATCTGAAGAAGTACTTCAGCTTAAATTTCTGTCTGTCTGCATATACTGATTTCTAACAGTAGTTCGCCAAAATTCACTTTGAAAAAGTCCTGATTCGTAATGGTATTATAGAGAGATTCATTACTGTCAACCAGTGTCACTATTGTATCATCATAAGGTATACCAGAATTAACTTGTGCTCCAGTATCGGAAATGGTCTTTTATCCGTTATACCAACATTAGTACATCACGTGATCCTCGTTTCTTCAGAATTGGTGCCAGACTGTTCTCCTTGTTTCATCAGAACTGGTTGATTATGTGATCTTCCTTATATAAACATTGTTACGGTAAGCATACTATCATGTATGCTGCCCTTGCCTCACTATGCCCGTTAATACACCCCCCCCCCTTTCCGCCGAATGATGTTATGAACGATAGTGGCTGTCTGACGATTTGACTGATAACATCACGAAGAGACCCGTGAGCCCCCACGGCGGTACAACTAATTAATAGAACAAAGACAATAAAAATATTACTCGATGAATTGACGTTGAGATAGGGTAATAAGAATTGAATAGCGAGATGAATAAAAATTAATAAAGAATTTATATTAACAAGAAAAAAAGTAAAATAAGAAAAGAGGTTTCAAGATATGGCACACAGCCCAATTAATTCAACAAATGCTACAAGTCATTTAAAACACACTTCAATTAATGATCAATGACAGATACAATTCTGGTCGGATTTCAATAAACAAATATGAAAAATAGTTAAATACAACTTTTAATCATACGCGTTTATCAACACTCAGTAGATAACAAGTAGTATGGTGCTTTTTGCAACAAGTCAGTCTGATTTTTGGCACTGCATTTCGTCGCATTTGGAAGAATAAAAAAGTATTCCCATTCATAAGCAATTGTCAAGATGGGCGTCTGTATTGTGACACTATTATGTACATCGTGAAAAACATGGCTTCACACAGTTAAGTGCACTCGCACTAAGAGTATATTGTGTACGTTACTTTTCCAAAGCAGGAAATCTCTTATAGCCATCCAGATTAAAAAGAAAATATCATCTGTTGCCCATGGGTTTAAAAAAGTATAATTTTAAATGTCCGAATTCTCCCTTTCTATCTCTTCTTATTTGAACAAGACACAATCGATGTAGCCATTTTTTTGTTGCCTCAAGCTGACAAGTATAAGGATTTACAATTAAGGCAATCACAGGCTCTCTGATGATGAATTGTTGAAATCCCTTTTCAAACTGCTCTAGAAGATTTTGAATGGTGATAACCACTGGTGAAGGGTTAAAATCATTGTCACAAAACATTTTCTACATAAGTGGGAAATCTACAAGAGACTTCGTCTTCAGATGTATCATTGACAAGATCAGTTTTGCTTTCGAGGTTTGACAGAACCTAAAATGAGTGACGAAAGCTTGGATGAAAGAGTTTACAGTGATTTGACAGAACCTAAAATGAGTGACGAGAGGTTGGATGAAACAGCTTACAATGATTTGACAGAACCTAAAATGAGTGACGAGAGGTTGGATGGAACAGCTTTGATGCTTTTACTAAACCTGAGTGACATCAGGTTGGATGGAACAGCCGACAGCTGCACTATTTTTCACACCTCGTCGCGGTCGCACGTAAATGTCTCAGCGGGTGCTCTGGCGCCCTCGGGCACCGCACTGGAAACCACTGTTTTAGTGAAAGAGTTTTGATGATTAATCAGTCTAGCTTTAGGGTGTGCATTTGCTAAGCATACATTTCCGAAATAAGAAAAAAAATAGCGTTTAAGGCGAAAATCGTTTTTTATAAATAAAGCGAACGATTACAACATCTGTGCCTAGGACGATGAATCCAGCAGATGTTTTAAAAAAATTATTATTGACTCAAAGACGGTTGTTTTATTGTCCGCAGAACTATCATCTTGCATATTATTGTCAAGGTGTTCATGTTTTTGAGCAACAACGTTTGAGTAATTTTACTTGTAGAGTGATGTTCATGTTTTGCGGGTGACGGCATTTAACAGCATATGTGATCTGTAGTGGTATATATTTTCTAATGGCATGTTAGTTAATTTTTGTACTAGTGTTTATGTTTCACAGGTGAAGGCGTTTCACACACACACACACACACACACACACACACACACACACACACACACGCCCGCCCGCCCGCCCGCCCGCACGCACGCACAAATGCACGCACGCATAGTACTTGCACTCACACACACAAATTAGTGGTGACGTTTTGTATTTATGACGATGGAGTTGGATGACGAATCCTAGGATTGGTGAAGTGGATTGAATTTGTGGTGACTAATTTTTAAAAACCCCAGTGAAAACTATAAACAACATATTTTGATTGCATTGATAATAAAATCCCTTTAATTATCAGGAGATTAAAAAAAAAATCAGTAATATTTCTTTCACCTCGTTGTTTTCTTAAGCTAGTGAATCAAATTATAAATGTGCTATAGTAATACGTTGTTCTGTGACTTGATGGAAGAGACCACTTTTACAACATAAATCAAATGAAATACAAAAAACTGTTTATTAGTAAAGCAAAGAATGAAAGAAACAACACGAAGGATAAGTAGGAAACCATTCCAAATAAAAAAACAATTTTTTTTCGTCTCTTTAATCTTAATACTGGCCCACTTAAAATGGAAAAGTATCCACTGGTCAAAAGCCACCCAGTCTTTAAGCATCACCCCTCCCTCCCCCTCCCCGCCGCCGACCCACATGTCCATAAGGGCTCTATAAGATTTGTATTATAACAGTCATGACATACATTTTACACACTATTAACTAAAGTAGATGCAGTCTAGCAAAAATTTGAAGGCGTTTGGTTATAAAGCGGAAATTGAGAGTGACATTCCACTTATATTTTCAAACATTAGTTGGTGTATCCGATGCACGTTTGTCATGGCCTTTGCCCGTCGCTTCCTATATCCGGTTTAAGAAAGTGCCAGATGATGTAACTGATGTGTGACGGACACACAGACAGACAAACTTGATTCACACACTGGGTAATAAATGGCTCGATAAATCTGGCCCCCAGGCATGTAAATCGCCATATTTAACATAAGACAAAAGACAATACAAACATTACGGAATGAAAGACATAAAGATGAGATGATAAAAATTTAACAATGAGCAAGGAAAATTTATAAAACAATAACTGAATTTACATAAAAGAAAATGAAGTTTAAAATTTCGGGATGCAGCCCAAATGCGACTACATAAGAATAGCCACCCTATACTATGGCCGCAAGAATACAGGTTCAGTATGTTCAGTATCTGATAAGGAATTTTTTCCTACGATAACTCTCTCAGAAAAGATCCCCTCCTAAAATAATTTATCGCTATGACTATTTTCACTTAGTGTCAAATCATTGACCAACAGACTTACTTTTGTCATGCCAAAGCCTCCTCATTTTCCGAGTGGTCTCCCTTTACCTCTTTGCCAAGTGAACCTCACTCAGTCTATTTCAACACAAACCAAGACGGTAAACCAGAGAAGCAAACCAGGAACCCTGGAATAATTTGTATGTAGCTTTAAATATTTTACCTTATACATGATAATTCAATTGTGGGAAGTGGGCTGTTCCCATGTTCACAATTTTCAGCTGTCTCCTTTAAAAAATGTTCATTAGTGTAAAATTAAAACTCACTCTCTCAAAAATGATGATTCAACATATATCTTTTTCCTAAAAGGGTGGTTCTTTACACACTCTGGAAGAAATAAGATCGTTCCACCTTTCATTTTTCTCTTCAAGTGTTTTAACCATCTATATCTTTTAAACTGTTACATGGTTAACAGACTTTCCCTTGCTTGTGAAATGGCTCGACTGGAAGTATTTTTTGCATCTGTTTGTCATTTACTTCTCTTTTCCCTACCACGGGATTTTACCCAGGTTTGGCGCCATGAACTCTGCTATTTGTCATGGTTTAGTGACAGTCCGTCAGCATTGTTTATGATCCTACAGCATGGAATCTCATCTCCAACTGACCCGTACCTATTATGCAATACTTGACTTTTCTGATGCCCGCTTTCTCTAAACTCTTAATAGGGTGCATTCTTTCTTGGCCGCCCTCTCTAAACTCTTAATAGGGTGCATTCTTTCCTTGGCCGCTCTCTCTAAACTCTTAATAGGGTGCATTCTTTCTTGGCCGCTCTCTCTAAACTCTTAATAGGGTGCATTCTTTCTTGGCCGCCCTCTCTAAACTCTTAATAGGGTGCATTCCTTCCTTGGCCGCTCAACAACAATAGAAAGTTTAGATTTATACCTGGAGGTCTTCCACTTAAATTTATAATGTGCACATAGGACCGTGTCTGATTACGTTTGCGGGTAAATCTCTTTTATTTATGTGAAAGATTATTCCATCCCGCCACCAAAGATAATTCAAACTCTTCACCAAATCCAATAATTAGGCCTACTACATAGGCCTACTGACAAAGATTATTTTCACAATTACGATAATTATGACATATTGACTGAAGTCACTAATACGGATAATTACATGTTGACTGAATTCACTAATCCAGATAATTACGACATGTTGACTGAAGTCACTTCTACGGGATAATTACGACATGTTGACTGAAGTCACTAATAAGGAAACTTACGAAAAGCTGACTGAAGATTATTTTCTTTTTGCTGAAGGCAATGGAAATAATGCGAACAACAACAGTCAGAATAACAACAATAACAACTATAATGACAATACAAACAACAATTGCAGTAATGCGAAGAATGACAAGAGCAACAACGGCAATCAGAACAACAATAATAATAACAATGGAAACAACAACGGCAATCAGAACAACAATAATAATAACAATGGAAACAGCAACTGCAGCAGTAGTGACAATAACGATGATGGGAACAATAGTAACTCCACCACCATCAACGACGACGACAGTGATAATAGCAGCGACAACACGGATGTCGATACTACCATTAGGGCCAAAGAAAACACCGCCTCTGACGACGACACCGACGACACCAGCGTGACTAAACCGACGCCTAATAATAATAACACCTCAGCATCAGTTTCCACCAAAAGTGCAGCAACATCACCATTCACGACTAAACCGACGGCGACAGTTTCTAACCTAGCATCCCCGAGCACCGAGCATACGGATGATTTAACGTCTGCAAAGAACGTGACCAAACCGACAATACATTCTGTCACGCCACCCTTGAGCATAGAGAATACCAGTGGATTAATGCCTGCGAACAACGTGACTGAGGCGACATCACTTTCTAGCTTGCCGCCCACGACAGCAGAACATACTGTTGGATTAACGTCTGCGAACAACGTGACTGAGGCGACATCACTTTCTAACTTGTCGCCCACGACAGCAGAACATACTGTTGGATTAACATCTGCGAACAACGTGACTCAGGCGACCACACTCTCTAATTTGTCGCCCACAAGCACTGACCACACGGTTGGA